>VXBJ01005129.1:34298-57307 GCA_013400055.1 Nycticryphes semicollaris
AAAAAAAAAAGCCCTTCTATTGCCCAGTCAGGACTGAAATGATTTAAAGCATTAGAAGGAACTGATCTAAGTTCTTGTGACTTTCACAAGCTCTTCATGGTTTTCACAGCAATCTGATTTAATATAATGAATCCACACATACCAAAGTAATGAAACTTCACTTTCTTTGACTTGGAAAATGGAAGAGGGACAATATCCCCATCTGTTTAATAACAGAACAGCCCTTAAGAGGGATGTTTGCTACAGGCATTCCCACAGGAGGAAATCTATATGCACACACACACCAAGCAGCAGTTTCCACATTTTGTTGGCTCAGACCCAGAACTTCTCAACTTGCAAGATCCAGACTTAATTTCAAGGCAGAAATTATAAGAAAACACCCCAAAGCCATAAACAGCCACAATTGCAGAGATGATGCATTTGGTGGTGGAAGGTGCACAAGTAACAGCTGTGATGACCTCCCTAATCGCTGAAGACCTCTTGATAACCCGGTGGGATTATTCTTCCAAACACACACATTGTTTGTGCCCTGCTCTGGAAATTGGGTTGGATTAAAGGGCTCCCGCCCACTTTTCCCAGGCTACAAACATTCAGTTTTCTATAGATAACGCTGAAGAGTTATCTATAGAACTAAACACAAACCAATGCCCAAATAAAAGTAGCAGATACAATAAAATGCCAGTTGTCATCTAAAATTTTTCCCTGGCAAACAAAAAGATAATCTCCAAAGTGCTCTTTGCCATGTGCATGTGTATATATGAGCAGAGTCTTTTGGATGTGAACTGAGACAGGAAAGCACTCATTTGTACTAAAAGCCAAGTGCCGCTGCCCCAGTGACAAAAAAAAAAGATGGAAAAAAAATGAAATTTGAAAGAAAAATCAAATTGAAACAGATGTCTACAGGACTTCTCTTGATCTGTCACAGAGCTCTTACACCCCTGAAGGAGAGCATCACTGTCTCCCTGATGCCTGGTGATGCCAAAACCCTATGACTATGTTCTAATCCCAGGAGACAGCCCACAGAGCCACTTTGATTCGCATCATGGCAAGCAGTGACCCAAATAGTCAGGATCTGGCTGATGTGTAGCCCCTATGGGTCTGACCTGTTGTTTGTTGTTCTTAAATTTAAAAATAAAAATTAACACTTTGAAACTAGGGCAGCATGTAGTTTGGGGGTTGTACACTTCCAGTTAATGAGAATTCAGACATCAAAAGATAAACACTTCAAAGGGATTACAAAAGAAAAACTTCGACTTTAATCTCACTAAATAAATAAGCACAGAACGTACTAACGCCCTCTGCACTCCAGCTTCTTAACATTTTCCACAAACTAAGGGCATGTTGGGTGCATAGCATTTCAAAAAGGGTTGAAGAAGCGGAACAGAAGACCGGAAAAACCCGTACAAACTTCTAGCAGAGCAACAACCAAATGCAATCTCTACTTTCTGCAGAAGCAATAAAACGTTGCAAGTTAAGGCCTCAGGACAGAACTGAAAATCCAATATCTGCTAAAAAGCTATTGAGAAGTGCCAGGTTCTACCCCCCACCCCAAACTGAGAAGCAACCAACAGCAGTTACATAGATCTTTTTAGGACCACTCTGCATTTTTGTTTTTTTCCATCTGTGATGGCAGTGGTGGTGGTCACACATTGCCTGACTTCAGGTTGTACTTACACTAGCCTTACGGGCATGTCCTCAAGGAGGTAGGTCACAGCATACGGCAAACTTGGTCTCAGTAAGTGAATTCCCCAGTTAGTTCAATTTCTACTTAAATAGTAGCTTGCATTTTTATATCCTCAAAAAGCCAGCAGGAATAACGTGCTGCAATAACCCCAGGTGCCACCTATGATGTCCAAGAGAGAGACCACTAGGATGGACAAAGCACAAACAATGCAGTTCACAGTCTGTTCAGATTCTTCCTTGAGAGATATGCAGGAATGAAGATCCAGCTGATAACAGATGAGAGTTGACAAACACATGCAAGGAGCCCCATGAGCTGTGCCCACCTGGTTTCTAAGTGACTTTTCACTGCAAACCAGTCCAACAAGTTCATGAGTTCTCATTCATGCCCAGAAATTAGAAAGCCAACAAAATGTTGGATGTAGACAGAAAAGTGGCGAGGACCCTTGACATTTTCCTGGGATGCTGTCTTGCCCAGAGACCGCAGCAGAATCGGAGAAATTAGTAATGCAGAACAAAGATTTCTGCACAAAGGAGTCTAAAGTCACTTCAGACTACAAAATAACAGGTGGTAAGACATCCAACATCTCTCAGGCTTCCTAGTTGAAGTAGTAAAGCACACACATTGCTTGCCTTACAGTTAAATGGTTTATTTTCTGAAGTCCCACTGCTGCATTAGTCCACGCTGAGCTGAGACCATCTTCTCTTCATGGTGAGATTCAAGGGGCCAAAACATGAGCCCTGCTGAAAGCTTGTCCCACTGTGGAGATAGTTCCTGTGCAATAAACCTCTGTGGCTCACCAGGAGAGATCTCAAAACACAGCTTCCCTTTTGGTTTGTTTGGCTCCTATCTCCTCTATGCTACTCCTTATCTTTAAGAGGGCATGTGATCCATATCTCCCACACCTCCACTGTGCTTAAAAATAAAGAAATCAATCAAAAAAAAAAAAAAAAAGAAGAGTCAGGTGAAAACACAAACAAGTTCTGAAGTTGCTGGAAGAAGCAGGCAAAACACAGCTGGGACATGAGGACTTTTCATTTAGAGGAAACACAGGATACTTTTGGTTCCCCCCACCAAAGACTTCCTGGCAACCCAAGTCTGTTCTTCTGGGCGCTTGTGGAGAGAGGGGCAACAATTCATTAATTACTCCCACCTGCAAGTATAATGAGGTTCTTGGCTCTTAGAAGCATCAAAGAGAAGTTTTAAGCAGCCCAAGAGGATAAAACCTTGCTCTTCCTAGGAAAGGAAGTCAACTGTTAGCCACTCCAGAGACAGATGGTTAGGGGGAGTTGAAAGTACCCAAATGGCATTAAGTGACATGGATAGAGCTGATCCCACCTCAGGGTAGCTGGTGGGTCTGTCGAAAGTCTGTTTGCATCTCTCCGAGTCGATGGTATAGGGGAGGGCCCAGGTTTGAGTGCCCACAGGAGGACAACTCCCATGCTTGAAAAGACAGGCCAGCAAGTATCAGGCAAGGCAGGCTAGTGTTCAGCAGTCACAGAAATATTTCTGTTACAGCAAGGAATAATGATGAATTCAGCTGTAAGCAAAGCTGAAGGGGAGCTGAAGAAAGACCAATAAAGGTAGTGACAGCAATATCCCTAATTCCCTTGCCAAGGAGTCAGTTATGAACATTTCCTTTATACAGAATAGAATCCTACAACGGTTCAGGTAGGAAGGGACATTAAATATCATCAAGTTCCAACTTCCTGCCCTGGGCAGGGACACCTCCCACCACACCAGGTTGCTCAAAGCCCCATCCAACCTGGCCTTGAACACCTCCAGGGATGGGGCAGCCACAGCTTCTCTGGGCAACCTTTGCCAGGCTCTCACCACCCTCACAGCAAAGAATTTCTTTCTAGTATCTCATCAAAGGCTCCCCTCTTTCAATTGAAAGCCATCACCCCTCATCCTATCACTACATTCTCTGATAAAGAGTACCCCACCTCACTCCTGTAGGCTCCCTTCAGGTACTAGAAGGCTACTCTAAGGTCTCCCCAGAACCTTCTCTTCTAATGACCCCAGCTCTCTCAATCTGTCTTCATAAGAGAGGTGCTCCAAGCCCTCTGAACATGTTTGTGGCCCTCTGCTGGACCTGTTTCAACAGATCCACGTTTGAACATGGATCCTGTGTTGAGGACTCCGGAATTGGACACAGTACTCCAGGTGGGGTCTCACAAGAGCAGAGTAGAGGGGTAGAATCACTTCCCTTGACCTCTCTGGCTGAGAAAAGCCGAGAGCCTCAATCCTGCATCAGACTCACTGACCACAATTAGAAATGCAAACAGTTGTATGTGCAGCTCAACCGCTGCACAATCATTGCACTGTAAGAGAATATACCCCAGCCCTACTTAACCAACACTGTGATAGCTTCCAAGCCAGAAACTGGCAGGAAACCAGTTGACTTCAGCAGACACCTAGTTTGTTTTATTGTCCAAGAACAAGCCAACTAGACTTTTCAAGAAGTCCTTGCCTGTACTGCTCTGAAAGAGCTGCTTGGTGGCATCCAGGAAAACCAAGTGAAAAATGAGGTCACAGCATGCTCTTTTCTCCTTCAGAAATATGGGTTTGACACATTGGAAAGTTCAGTCAGGTGCTGATGGGTTAAATACTCAGAGTGATAAAGACACCCTAGTGCTGCTCGTAATGAGGGCTCTGAAACCCTTTAGCCTGATCAACCAGAAGAGATGCCAGTCCCTTAACTAGAGTTTTCCTACATTCAAGTAGCATTTCAGCTAGCAGGCATGATAGCGTTTGAGAAGAGGGAGGGTAGCATCCAGGAGGGAGTCAGAAGTGTCCATGTTACAACAGCCAACTGTTAATGCCACGGCTGGTAAGCAGTGGAGAGACCACAGGGAGGAACCTCTGGGCCACAGCCAGCACCAACCACAGAGAGAGGTCAGGTGCAGAGGGCTTTTGCTTGACACAGTCCTAAACACACACAAGTGCCTCTGACTTCCCCAGACACCTACAGGTAGAGCAACTCCAGCACATGCCTGGTCTCAGACCACCAGCTCTGCCAGGGAGGAAGACATAGAATTTTAGAATAGTTTGGGTTGAAAGGGACCTCAAAGATCATCAAGCTCCAACCCCCCTGCCACAGGCAGAGACACCTCCAGCACAAGACCACAGCAGATCAACAGCTACAAAACCCCAAAATACCAGCTCAACAGTTAAACTGGGGTGAGAAAACACAAGGGCCCAGATGGCACCAGGAATGGCTGTTGATGTTGGCAGAAGACACAGCAGAGGAGGTATCCGAGACACAACACCAAAGAGATATGGCAGGAAAGCCCCAAATAGATCTGGGAGAAGTTGGAAGGTAAGGGAAGCCTGTGTCTTGACTAGGACACCCCATGTTCAACCTAAGCATGGAAACAGCCAAGGTAAGAGTAGAGATGAAAAGCCATCAGTGGAAAAACACAAGGCCTAGGAAAGTACAGATAGATGTTGAACAAAACTCTGAAGGGGCTCACGCACAGACAAGAATTTAAAATATATTTAAGAAATTAAAAAGTTAGCATAGTGTTTTTCCTCTCCACAGACTCCAAAAGTTTTACCACCTTCCCGAAGCTAAAACACAAAAGTTTACATGAAGCCCTATCCATTTTCAACATGTGTTTTAGCTGAGGAATTAAGTGGAAACAGAACAGGGTTTGAACATACACAGTCTGACAAGTAGTTTCCTTTACAGACAAGCTTGTCTCTCCCCTTCCCCGATTCCCCTTTCCTACACCCTGAAGAGTTCACCCTAATCACACATAAATTGCATTAGCTGTCCCTCCAAGGGGCAGTTTGAGCTTCTCTGGAAGGTGTTAGCAGCTAAAGCAGAAGCAGGTCCAACACGTTGCTGTGAGGGCTTGTTGTCCGCTTTCCTTAAGACACCTTCCCTGCCACCCTGCTGAAAATGTGGTTCACGACAGCAGGAAAAGGAGAACTGCATGAACCACACCAATACCACTCATCTGAGAACAAGCAAAATGCCTCCACACCCACTGCACACACTTTAATTGAAACAGTAAGGGGAAAAAGGAAAAAAAAGAAAAATCAAACCAACAGCAAGATTCATTTTACAATCAATGCTCTGCACGTCTGCTGTGCAACTGCTATCCAGAGAATTAAGCATGAATGTCTCTGGCTTAATGAGAGGTGGAAAGTCCTAGTTAAATGGATTACAAGCTCTTTATTTCCTATGATTGATTCCTTCCATACGGCTGCAAGAAACGTTCTTCAAAATGTGTTCTTAAGCAGCAGAGAAGCTAAATTAGCAATGGAGTAAACTGCCTTTCACGCACTGGCTGCTCCTTGCCTCTCATTCTGCACGCAACCAGCATGTGTGGCACAACACCCAAATACCCTCAGCCGTCACAAGACCTGCACCTCTGCACCTTCCAAGGTGTCATTCCAGATTCCATTTCCAAAGCCAGCATCCACTGCTCCACAGCAGCGAGCTGCTCCTCTGCAGCTCCCTCCTTCTACAAGCTGGATACTGGCTTGACTTCCTACGCTAAGAGCACATAAATTATTTTGATAAGACTCTAATCGCACAACCAACTCCTTCCCACTACAAACACGCTGGATGTGCTGTGGCCAAAGTAATCAAAGGAGAAGACAGTCAGCGGGGTCTGGTGTTGTGAAAGACTTGCAAGAAATGAACTCTCTCTCCCTGATTTTGGAGAACTTCTAGCTCTAGCAGTTCTTGTTTCCTTCTCATTGCAACCAGACTGATTTGGAACAATCAAGACAGACCATCAGACACTGGAAAGGCCTTCTAGGTATTTAATTTTGAATAGAGCACTCTAAAAAGCTATGAGCAAAGTGATTGTCCTGTTTTGAGGTAAAACAGAACCAATTTTCTGGTCAGTGCTTTTAATTTTCAGCTGGGCCTCTTCTAACTGACGTTTACAGCATATTGTTCAGAAATTGTTCCCTCTCACAGTGATAAGACCTGATCACACCAAGGAATAGTGCAGAGAGGCCCTTGCTTATACTTATTTCTAGAAGAAACAAGGGAAGGTAGTTTCCTTATTTGCCCCGCTGGAGGGTTGGAAGCAGAAAAGCACAGAGGGGTCACCCCTGTGGGGAGAAGCGGACAGGACAGGTGACCCCAGACTGACCAACTGGGGTATTCAATCCCATCCACATCATGCTCAGTATAAAAGCTGAAGGATCAAAGGGTCAATTCTCTTTCTTCAATGGCTGATGTCCGAGGAGGACCCTGTCTGTTTGTCTGCCTTTGACCCTGATCTGTGCATTCCTGATTCCAGAGCTGGAATCCAGCTCCTGGCAGTCACCGAGTCCAGTCTGGGACTTTTCCCAATGCCTGCTGGTGATGTGATCCTCATCTTGGGAGCTCGATACAGTTTTGTATGCATTGTATCTAATTCATTATTTTCTTCTTACTTTAATGAAGTATTTATACTGAAAATAGTTTAGTTCATTCTGAACTCATAAGTCTCCTTATCTCTTCCTCTCCTTTCTTTCTGGGATGGGGTGGGGGGGGAGGAAGGGCCATCTGTCAGTCTGGTTTTGGTAATTTTGGCTGAAACCACAACTGTGATGAAGCCCATGAGAGTTTAACAAGCAAAGTAGGCCTGGATTAGAAGATGAATAGAGAAGGACTATTGACTGATCTTTATAATATAGGCGTGGGGTGAGAAATACCAGAGCGCTCATCAAAAATAAGAGCATGAATATACGTGATATGAAGAAACAATGGGAACCACTGCCTCATGTCTGGGAATGCTAGATATGACACGAGCTCTGAAAGCACTTGGAAAGGTTCACAACAGACACACATACCAAGTCTCTCAAACCTGAAGACACCACTTCTGACTCAGGAAGGCTCTCAGTGCTAGAGGTAGATCAAGGTCAATCCTTGGAGGTTTTCAAGGCCTGTCTGGACAATGCTCTGAGCAATCTGGCCTGATCTCAGCACTGACCTTGCTTTGAGCAGGATGAGATGGGGCACAGCCCTCCTGAGATCCCCTCACATCCAAGTGAGCCAATAGTTCCAAGATTAAATGAAATATCAAGTGCCAGCCCCCACAGGAGCTTCAGCTGCCAGAATGCATATGCAGATTTGTCAAGCAAGCAGCTACAGTACATTGTGGAAGCCTCTCATAAAGCAACTCCAAATTTAACACATTGCCCCCCAAAGCTATTCCATCTGTGATAAGATAATCGCGTTCTGATGAGTTGTCAGGGCAGACTCCAAAATTGGCTGTTTCCATTTCATCACCTCCACTATAGCTTTCTGCTTGCTTGAAAAACATGGAAACAAAAACAGTATCAGGAAAAAAAAACAGAAAGAAAGGGAAAAAAAAAAAGATATCTTCACACACCCCCTCCCCCCTCCCTTCATTCTTAGTTTGATATTTTGGCTTCTGGCAGAACGAAGGCTAACATCCAGTTTACCCCTCTGCTGTTTCAAAGATGCTTGATAAAGCACAGGTTTGCCTCGTGCTCCTAAATCTTCTTTCTAGTCATTACTGAATTCTTTCCAGTTCTGTATAAATCAGCCTGTTCAGTGCAAGGAGACAGACGTGACAGTTTCCCTCCCAGAGGATTTGCAAACTCAACTAGACGCTGCACCACAATTGAAAATTGCATCAGAAGAAACAATTGGGTAATGAAAGACAGGTTACAACCACACCATCACACAGTTACTCAATGTCAGGTAAATATTTTCTTGACTGCTGATGTGTGTATTCTTTCAAAACCCAGGAGTTGATCTTTAGGAAGACATGAATAAGGACAAAGTGATTTTACTGCTTGCTGCAGCATAAATATTTCAGAAGGGGATTTTCTCAATTGACTTGGCAAGCAGTTATGATGTTCTGAAATGCTCCGCACTTTCCAAAAGAGCATCTCAAAATGCTGGTCAAGGTCATTCCGACTCTGGCATTAGAAGTGACAGATCCAAGGAAGAGGAGCGACGGTGAAGTCAGGAAGGAAACCACCCCTCTATCCACAGGGTGACTCCCAGAATTAACAGAGGAGACTCACAATCATTTCCAACCCATGCCTGGAGAGTCCAGTTCTAATAAAAATAAAAAACAAAACTCCATCTGTCAGTTACACCAGCTACTATCTTGTTTTCCTTATGGAAAGGACCAGTCATGAGGGATTCACAAACCCATTTACTGATGCAAATCCAAGACCTATTAGCCAAAGCGCTTTCAATCATTTTTGAGGACTTGTAACAAATCGAGCATTAACTCAGTCCATTCCAGCACCCTCCCCAGCATCACTGACACTCTTCCAGACAGTTCCAAATAGCACCACCACTCAGCACATTATCAAGAGTAAAGAGCAAATTCTCATATTCAAGATAATCATCCTTAGAGTGAAACAATGACTTTGGCAGCAAACTGCCTTTGCAGCAAGGCAGCCGTCTTCCCTCCACCCCACCTCCACTGAAACTCTATGCAAAGCTAGAAAGGAGATATTTGGGTAGGCAGCAAACCACAATAATCAGAGGTACCGCGTAAGTTGTGACATGCTTACAATTGCTGCCCATCCTTACAGTAATTTCTACATCCTTTCCCCTCCTTGTTCACAACCGGCAGGTGATTGATGTCAGTCAATCACTGACATCACTATCAGAGATACTCAGAGCAAACCATGGCTGGGGTACGATGAGCGCAAAGCTCTCCATCTGGTGTGCTTCAAAGTGCTAATGTCCATTTAGGTCATTACTTATGATCCTCAGCCTCATGCTACAGAGAGCATGAGTTTGAGGAATAGACCCCAAGTGGTCCATTAATACATAGCTACATAGTTTGATGGGAATTGCTTCCAGCGCAGAGCAGCTTATCAAAACATCTGGAGCAGTTAAGCAGCAAGTCCCGCAGGAGCCCAGAGGCCAGGCTGCAACACCACCAATGTTTCTCTTCCCCGTAAAACACTAAGCTCTCTAGGAAAAAGCCACAGAAAAAGGAGAAGCTGAAAGTTCACTTTCTTTAAACAGCTCTGTGACATTCCAATAGCAGAAATAAAAAATACCCAACAGGTTTTTACCAGGGCAGTGTGCTCAGCATCAAAGACTAAAGATCAGTTACGCAAACATTCAGTCAATGCTAATAGGACTGACCACAGGGAACTCGTGCTCCTTCAACCAGATGACCTTTCTGTTCCTACCTAGAAAGGCAAAGTTGTCACCAAAGTCAAGGGGACTCCTCAGGGCAGACCTTTCAGCACCAGACAAGGGAAAAAAAAACCAAACCCACACAACACAAAAGAAAAAAAAAAGGGCTTCCTACACATCTTTTGATGAGCCATCCTTAGGCAAGCATCAAGGACAACAGAAAAACATGAGCTCAGCCCTCAAAGCTATGCTTGCTCTGAACACAGAAGCACCTACCCAGGTGGGTCAGGCACCTCATACATCTGGAATATAGCCCAAAAATCAGCTACACCCCAGGAAAGCAGAGAAGGACCTGCTGAAAGCACTTCAGAGGAGAAGGATCTGGGGGTCCTGATAGATAGTAAACTATCCATGAGGCAGCAATATGCCCTTATTGCCAAGAGGGACAATGGAATCCTGGGCTGCATAGGAAACAGTGTGACCAGTAAGTTGAGGGAGGTCATTATCCCCCTCTACTCTGCACTGGCAAGGCCACAAATGGAACACTGTGTCCAGTTCTGGGCTGCCCAGTTCAAGAGAGACAAGGAAATACTGGAGAGAGTCCAGCGTAGGGCAACAAAGATGGTGAAGGGATTGGAGCATCTCCCTGATGAGGAAAGACTGAGAGAGCTGGGACCCTTTAGCCTGGAGATGGCTGACGGGAGACGTTATCTATGTTTACAAGTACCTAAAGAGTGGGTTGAAGGAAGAGGGAGTGAGACTCTTCTCAGTAATTTCCAGTGACAGAATGAGGGGCAATAGGCACAAGCTGGAACATGGGAAGTTTCATTAAAATAGGAGGAAAAACTTCTTTGTGTGAGTGTGGCAGAGCCCTGGCAGAGGCTGCCCAGGGAGGGTGTGGAGTCCCCTTCTCTGAAGACCTTCAGGCCCTGCCTAGATGCAGTCCTGAGTGATGTGCTCTGGGCAATCCTGCTTTAGCAGGGGAGTTGGACTGGGTGATCTCTAGAGGTCCCTTCCAACTCTGACAATTCTGTGATTCCATGACTGGAAGAAGGAATGATCTGGAGCACAGAACTCTGGCAGAAAAACACACTGGGTTTTTTGTTATTCTCATGCCTCCCTCGGGGTTTATTTATCAAGAGGTTCCCAGGAAAATTAGCCTATATAACTTGAAAGTGCAAGCCAGCTGCACACAAACACAGCTTTTTCAGGATTAAATAGCTTTCATTTCAGCCCCCTTCACTTTTACTAAACCACTCGGGGTTTTCATCTTCAGTCAATTCACATCAAGAGCCTGTCTTGGTAGAAACACTGAGGGAAGCTACTGTCTGCAGAAAACAGGCAGATTTCCTTACACTAGGCCAAGAGCTGAAAAATATATTTATTTTCAGCTTATTTTCTTAAGAAAACACACTGTGGTTGCATAAGCGTCTCTGTTCCTGTTTTCCCCTACCCTTCCTTCCCTCCCCAAGCAACAATGCCCTTGAGCATCAGCCTGTTCCAGCCCACAAAGTGGTTACGCACTGGAAAGCTCTCCAAGAGGAGTTGCTGCCTGGTGGGAAAGGGATCAAATGTACTTCCCCTCCCAAGAGAAGTGCTGTTCTTGCTGTCAAAGACTTGTCAGCACATACAGCTGGAGACATGAAGGGATGGAAGTGGGAAGAGTAAAGATTTTAAATAAGTCCCAAAGAAAGTAAACCTCCTTTGCTCTTGGGGCAACTATTTTTTTTGTCTTGGTTAAAAGTAAAACCTCGAGAGCACTGCACAGTAAGTAACTTGCTGAATGGACAGCCCAGCCAGTTTCTATCACCTTCTTAAACCTTCCTGAGATGGGTCTGGAAGAAAATACTGGCACATTCAAATTAAGAGAAAGCATGAAGTACTTAAAACCAGCATCTTTGCAAGAGTAAATTCAGGAAGAAATTTCAGAATTAGGCTTTATAAACACTAGAAGCCAACAAAAAAGATACCCTCAAACCAAACAGAAGAGACCATCAGCAATACCTTTATTGGAACAGTTCTTACACAGATTACTGGAACTCAATGGCAAAGCAACATAAAATATTACTGTTCCCTGGATGAGCACACCCAAGTTCAAAGCCACCAGTATCCAGGTTGGATAAACCAGAAGACTCCCAATTCCAGGGGAAAAGAGCTGTACAAGAAGCAAATAAAGTGAAAACTGTAGAACTGAAGGAGTTATTGCTTGAAAAAAATTGTAACTTCCAGACTACAGAAGTATATATGGGAGTAGAAAAAGAGAAAGAGTATTTATCTCTTCACCCTACAAGAGTTCGCAGTGGAAGGCTGCAGTGAGCATTTCTCAGCTGGGTGACTGGTCAAACTGGAGAAGGGGAGAAGGAAATGGGATTAGGAAATTAGGAAGTCAGAGATGTAAACACTGGGGAGGCTGTACTTGAAGGTACAAGTACAACGTAACAGGGAAAGGAGCATCTATTTACACAGGGAGGAGGAAGGATCCCAACTCACCACTCATGGTTTAAGCCACTAATAGGAAAATATGCAGCAGGAAAACACAAGTTCTCGCTGCATTTAGCAAAAATCCATTTATTCAGATTTGCAGAAAGCTGTAACAAAATACCTTGCATTAACTAAGCAAAGAACTACCCAAGGAGCAGGGGAAAAAAAAAAATTTGAGAACAACAATAATTTTTGGAGACCATTGTTTGTACCAAGTTCAGAAAATCCCCCTCAAGCACCCTCTAAGACAACAATCCTTCCCCTCAAAATATTCCAGGGCAAGAAACTCCTGAGGTCAATCACTCTCCCAATCCTTACAAGGTGTTTATAGGACTTAACACAATCACTCCATTTATAAGAGTGCCCAGGATCCTGCTATCCCTCCTCAAAGGTTCATTGAAAGCACAAGGGAGAAGGAACTGCACGGGCACAATAAGTAAGCAGGTTAACCTATCATCAGCAAGAATTAACAAAAAGAGACAAGGTGGGGGACGGCACAGAAATTAGGCATACTTCGTCTCCCTGTTCCCAAATCACAGAATGGTCCAGGCCAGAAGGGACCTCTAGGGTCATCTAGTCCAACCTCCCCACAGTCAGCAGGGACATCCCCAACTAGACCAGGTTGCCCAGGGCCTCATCCAGCCTCACCTTGAATATGTCCAGGGAAGGGGCCTCAACCACCTCTCTGGGCAACCCGTTCCAGTGTTCCACCACCCTCAGAGTAAAGAGCCTATTCCTAATATCCAATCTAAATCTGCTCTTCTACAGCAAATCTGGCAATCTAGTGGTTTCTGATCATCTTAAGAATGATTTTCAACTGAAAACAGGGAATCTGGCATGAACTTCATCACCACAGGAGTTTCAGACCTCCAGTTTCCCCAGCATCCATGAGACATAAAAATCATGGTCTAGACAAGGCACCAGAAACACAAGAGCACCCAGACTGCTTTCCAGAACTAGAAGACTTTGCTTTTGGCAACTAGGATGCATTTTAAAACCAACACAGGTGTCTCCACATCAAGTTTACAATTCAGATGATGTGAAATCACAAGTCTGTTTGGCTGATGGTTGATTTGATGGTCACTTGAATTTCTCCAATCTCCAGCAGACATTTCCCCCCAACAGGTCCTTCCTCATTCCCAGTAGCACCATCCTATTTTCAGATTCTGTGGGCTTATCAGCAATATGTTTGACTAGATTTTTACTCCCCCTATCGCTGCCACCTCAGCTATCTCTTAAGTTGGTTTAAGAACAGTTATATAAGAGTCCTTCTGGGTTTGAATGGGAAAAACATCACTTTCTTCTCTGACCTGAATTCTGGTATTATTAGCACTTCTTCCAGGTCCCAATCAGGCCCAGTCTGACAAACTACTCATTTCAGAGATGTAAAACAAACCATGTAGCTCCCCCAAAATTAAGGATTCAGGTATTAGAATTCAGGTATTAAAAATTAGGAAGTTGGAAGAAACCTTAAAGATCACTTTGTTCTAACTGCTCTTCCATGGGCAGAAACAACTTCCTCCAGACCAGGTTGCTCAAAGCCCCATCCAGCATGGCCTTGAACTCCTTCAGGGATGGGGCTTCCACAGCTTCTCGGGGGAACCTGGGCCAATGTCTCACCACTCTCACAGGAAATAATATCTTCCTAATATCTAATCTAAGTCTCCTGTCTTTCATTTTAAAATACCCCTTGTCCTATCACTGCACTCCCTGACAAAGAGTCCCTCCCAGCTCTCCTGTAGCTCCCTTTCGATACTGGAAGACTGCTGTAAGGTTTCCCTGGAGCTTTCTCTTCTCCAGGCTGAACAGTCCCAGATCTCTCAGCCTGTCCTCATAGCAGAGATCCTCCAGCCCTTGCGGCATCTCCATAGCCCTCCGCTGGACCCATTCCAGCAGGTCCATGTCCTTCCTGTGTTGAAGTCTGGAGACCACAGAGTCACCAGACAGTGACTGTTTCTCCCAAAGAGGCACTGAAAGGAATGACAGCAAAACACCACCTGAAGTAGTCTCACTTTTTCCAACATGGTCACACCACAGCTCAGCTGAAACCCAGTTTTAGAAGCTCTTAAGTCAAGCAAGCTGAGAAGAAAAAGCACACATATCTTCAAGTCTGCAAGAAGCTGATCAAGTAGTCCCAAAGACAGACAAGACAGAAAATGCCTAATCATGAAAAAGAAGTCATCCTAATCTCTGCACCCATTAAAGCTTAATTGAGTAAACTCAGGTACGTTCGTTGGTTCCTCTAAGCCCATAGGTGTCAAGTGAGAGACGTGAATCAAACTACATGTTCTCCTACCCTCTCCAGATGAAGCACTGATTTTACTACTTTTATTTCAAAGCCAGTAAAAAGAAATCTAAGCAATTGCTAGAAAATATCTTTTCTGGCCAATTCAAAGACAATTTGATTTTTTTGTGAATTGTGCATTCATCAAGAACATGCAGATATAGACCCTTGGCTCACACGTTTGTGTGATATAAGGTGGGATTGTGCCGGTTCCTGCTCATCTAACAGGGCTTTTTGGGGCCAGCTCACACATCCTGCAACATCATACCAGGCTCTGGCAACCCACAAGATTTACCTGTCAGGATTATTTGATCAATTTACTCTTCAGATGATTTCATAGCTGACCTGAGCAAGCAGTTGGACTAGATAACCTCCCAAGCTCCCTCCCAAGCTGAGCTATTCATTCTATAACTTTATATTTGTGTACAGAAGTCGCCTTCTTCAAGGAATGTAAGACTCTGACCAAAAATCCAGACTTAGCATTCCAATAAGTTCTCAGAAATTGCTTGACAGTAAATTACAGAGGAACATTTTCTGTTCTGCTGACTTCTTGATCAGAGCCAGGCTTACAATCACTTGTGCTCAGAGGAGCATCTAGCTCTCAGCACCCAAAATCTGCCCTTACAAGGTAGCCAAAAATCTATCTTTCTCTAAGCTGAGCTCTCTTAGAGGAAGAACATTCTCACAGAAGAAACTGAGCTAAAAGCATTTAACTCCTTGAGAGCATGAATTGGGAACACTGGTACCCTATAGCTCTGAATACACACCTGTGAGCCTTTATTTTCTTATTTCATCAATCAAGGCAAAACACGGTCCTGTTCTAAGCAAAACACAGCTGGTCTGTTGCCCATTACACCAGTAGGACCAGCATGACCAGTCCTAGGCTGCCTCCTGCCCAGAGCTACCACTGGCACACTGGTGGCAACCACACTGAAGAACAAGACATGTCATTGTACTGAGAGCTGCCATCTCCAAGTATCATAAGTATCATGAGTGGTGAGAAACTGGCCAAGGTTGCCCAGAGAAGCTGTGGATGCCCCATTTCTGGAAGGGTTCAAGGCCAGGTTGGACGGGACTTGGAACAACCAGATCCAGTAGAAGATGTCCCAGCTCACAGAATGGGGGTTGGACGAGATGACCTTGAAAGATCCCTTCCAAGTCAAGCTATTCTGTGATTCTATGAAAACAAAGGAAGCAAATAAAACCAACTATTGCTTATTAGCCAACCTGGGGAAAGAAAAAAAAAATGCTTTTTGAGAACTTGAAATCCCAGATGTTGCATTTTCTTCACAGACCCATGCATCAAGGCACTGTAGGGAGGCAAGGAAGTAGGAAGTGCTCAGGCAGCTTCCATACAGGAAAGAAGTTTAGGAGAGGTGTCTCTGCCTCCTGGCCAGGGGAAGTAGAACCCAGTGACCTGAGTAAAAATTACCTCTGTTTGCACTGTGTTCAGAAGTGACTTGGAAAGAGGACTCCAGAGGATTTAGTATTCTCCCTTTTTTCCTTACTTTCTAAATTAATGTTTCCATTAAAGAAACCAATCACTGTAACAAGTTTTAAAACAGCATGAGGTTTACAGACAACATATAAACTCCAAAAGAGTAGGGCTGGTCAGGATGGAAACATCTTTTCCAGCATAAACCCCTCAAGCTAGTAATGTTGGCTAATCTGCTTCAAATTCACCATCTTCTCTTTAATCCAGGCTATTTACTTTTAGCTTTCTAAGCAATTCTACATATTCCAGCAAATTGGGGTTTTGGATCACACTGCTTTCCAAAAAATGTCTTTTCCTTTCTTTAGCACCATAGCAATTGCAAGCTGCTGAGTAGCCTGTGAGAGTTTATATAATAAAGTCCTCATCCCTTAGCTTGGATCTTCCTCAGAAGTATTTATAAAAGGCAGTAACACTTTCATTGGGCTAGAAAACACACTGTCATAATATTACCACTATCATGTTGAATAAACTCAGATTCTAGACAATCACGGAATCCCACAGAATTAGAAGGGATCTCTGCAGAACATCCAGTCCAAACCCCTGCCAAAGCAGGTCCCACAGGAGATGTCCAGGTGGGTTTGGATGTCTCCAGAGAAGGAAATTCCACCACCTCTCTGGACAGCCTCTCCAGGGGTCTGACACCCTCAAAGTGAAGAAGTTCCTCCTCAGATTTAAATGGAACTTCCCATGTTCAAGGTTGCATCTATGCCTTCTTGTCCTCTCACTGAGCACCACTGAAAAAAGACTGGACCCATCCTCCTGACACCCACCTTGTAAGTATTTACAAGCATTGATCAAGTCCCCCCTCAGCCTTCTCTTCTCCAGACTACAAGGACCCAAATGGAGTTGTTTGCTGTTCATTCTCTTGCCAACCCCTTAAGAACCTCTTTTTCTCCTTTTTTGTTCACTTAGTATTGGTTGACTGAAACTTGTTAAAATATTCCTTTTTTTTTTTTTTTTGTAAGCAGCTGATACCACCTGCTTCCAGCCACAGGAACGAGAGCAAGAGCGTCACACATCCACTTCTATTCTGGTGACATTACACAAGTGCCTTCTTCGCACATCACCCACGCTTCAGTCCTCAATCTGTTTGGCTTCACAGCATCCCTCTGGAGTGAAAACACGGAGGCAGCTCCGTGTCTCGTCTAGCTCCCCTCTTTCAACGGGCTGCTTGTGTTCCTTTTCACAGCTCAATAAGGTTTTGTTCCCCAAGCTGGAGAAAGCATATTCGCCACCCAGCACTTGTTCAGCCCACAGGTCTGAACCTAGCATATGCCACTTTCTCAGTGCACCCAAGCTCATGAGCCCTCTCTGCAACAGGTGGCAGAGCTTTTATGGGGAAGTAAGTGTGATTTCTCTTAAATATCCCCTTGAGCAAGTAAACATTTTAAATGTAGGCTCCTAAAAAACCCTTGGGCTTTCTCCTTAAAGTGACATGTCAAAGCTGTTTTTCAAACCTGTGCATGAAAACCCAGGCTTATTTACAAAAACAGATCTACAAGGCTGACAAGTCCAACCTTGGGGTTTGGCCACAAAGAGATAATGAAAGATGTAGCCAAGTGACTCTAGGTGAACCTGCTCTGACAGGGCGGTCAGAGTAGACTGTCTCTGGGAGTCCTGGTGGATTGCTGACTACTGAAAAGTTTGCTATGTGCCCTTATTGCCAAGAGGGACAATGGAATCCTGGGCTGCGTAGGGAAGAGTGCAGCCGGTAGGTTGAGGGAGGTCATTATCCCCCTCTACTCCGCACTGGTGAGGCCACAACTGGAATACTGCATCCAGTTCTGGGCTCCCCAGTTCAAGAGAGACAGGGAACTACTGGAGAGTGTGTCCAGCGTAGGGCAACAAAGATGATGGAGGGATTGGAGCATCTCCCTGATGAGGAAAGGCTGAGGGACCTGGAACTTTTTAGCCTGGAGAAGAGATGGCTCCAGGGAGACCTTATTAATGCTTTGAAGGATGGATTGAAGGAAGATGGAGCCGGACTCTTCTCAGTGGTTCCCAGCGATAGGATGAGGGGCAATGGGCACAAGCTGGAACACAGGGACCTCCATTCAAATATGAGGAAAAACTTCTTTGGGGCAAGGTTGACAGCCCTGGCAGAGGCCACCCAGGGAGGGCATGGAGTCCCCTTCTCTGGAGACATTTGAGCCCTGCCTGGATGCAGTCCTGAGTGATGTGCTCTGGACAATCCTGCTTTAGCAGTGGGGTTGGACTGGGTGAGCTCTAGAGGTCCCTTCCAATTCTGACAGTTCTGTGATCTTCAGAAGTCCCTTCCAACCCCATACCGTTCTGCGATTCTGTGAAGTGTTTTAAAAACAGTAGAAAGGGGTAGTGCCTCTATCATTCTTTGGTAATGGAGTGCTAAGTCAGCAGCACCTTTCCTTAGTGTGGGATAGTTTCCAAAAGGGTTCAAGGGAAGTTTATCCTCAAGTTCTTACGTTTCATAGAAAATCATAACAGTCTTGCCTGAAACACTTCAGCCACATGGCAGGAGATAACCCTGCTGGCAGTTTGGTCACGGCAGCAAAGAGCTCCATGCGGTCCACAGCCAGCACATAGCTAGACTGCACCCAACTTCAAGATAATGAATACAACTCAACACTTTGCTGCTGTCTGCAGACAAGACCCAGGGCAAACCCAGCCTTCTCTCCAGCCAACACAAAACAGCCTGTTTGGAGCCCCATTACAAAGTCCACACACAGGCAGCTCCCTGCTGTGCACTGGAAGAAGCCCAACCATCCCACTATTGTAGCAGAGGTCAAAACACCGCTGGATGCCACAGGATGCGTTTAAAGCTCACAACACTGGTTTAGACTCTCCCCACCACAAACCGTTGCCTTCACACATTTATTGAAGGAAAAAGTTTCCAAAATATAAGGAAGCTGCTTGGCTTTCAGAGAGGAACAGATTCATTGGTTGTGCCATGAAGGCCACACCACCTGTTAAGGAAAAGTAGTACAAATGGGAATACACCGCATTCCAGACGTCCTTTCATACAGGAAAACAGTTTTGCTGTCTTCTGTAGCAAGAACAAAAGAGTTGAGATAACCCTCAACCAGTAAACCTCAACCCTTTGCCACCAGCTTCCATATCACCTTCCCCAGTTCCTGGTCCTTGTTCAGAGACAGGAACTAGACAAGATGTAAAGTAATGGGATCTCCCAGACTTGCTTGGAAAAGATGTGAAGGCTTCACTTCTATTATCACGACCCAAATCCCTGCAGTTTTTGTCTGTGCAAAGAGACATCTTCTACAGAGCAAATGACATCCAGACACATCCATCCCATAGTAGCACATGAGGCTCTTGCAGAAAATGTTGGGGGTTTTATGCACAGATGGAAACATCTAAATTCTTTGCTGTCAATGTAGGGAGAAAAAAAAATGGAGATTTGGGGATTTATATTTTAATTATTCAAATATTCAAAGCTTCCTCCCATTATCAACATTACTTTAAGATGAGCAAAACACACACACACACAGAGGCATCCTCAGAGCATCAGCTCCAGCCCCCTACCAGAATCCACAGGTATCACTGGAGGAAGGAGCAGAGCACACAGAGCAGATCAGAGAACAAACAAGACAAATCAGTTTTTCATTACAGCCAGAGTGTATTTAAGAGCACAGTCATCCCTGCCACTCTTTGCTTCTTACAGAAGGAGCTTGAACTTAGCTGTAATATAGGATTTTCTCTCTTCTCCTCCCACTCAAGCTATCAAGTGGAAGTGATTGAAACAAAGCCCAAAAAGGAAGAGAAGAACACGCTCGTGAGCACCTGAAGAGTAGCAGGGAGGTTTGCAAAATTCCTCTACAGTCCACCCAAAAAAGGACATTACAATTTATTAAACTTAGAAGTCACTTCCTCCCCCAACTATTAACATCTTGAGTCTGCCACATTCCATAAAAGGCTCCAGAAGTAATGTGTCTTGGTTGCTTGGTGACCCCAACCTTTCCCTACACTACAGGTAGGTGGAAAACATCCACTGCTACTTCCAGGTAGTTGTGGATGTGCCCCCATCCCTGGAGGGGTTCAAGGCCAGGCTGGATGGGGCTTTGAGCAACCTGGTCTGGTGGGAGGTGTCCCTGCCCACGGCAGGGGGGTTGGAACTCTATGATCTTTAAGGTACCTCCCAACTTGAACCATTCCGTGATTCTATTTCTTTTTCAGGAGAGTTCAGCAAGTGGCACCTCTCATGGAACACATTGAAGGCTGCAGAGCCAATAAGATCATCTGTTTTGCCCCAGAATAGGACTTAAACAGTGTACTAGAGTTGACCACTTCACTAAGGGAAGCAAAGCAGGTACCAGATGATCTCCAGCAGATCCAGAGCTAACACTAGATAATCCCAACGTCAACAATGCTATTTAAACAAACACACGTTTAATTTCAAGAGGGAAAAAAAGTGTCATCTCTCTCACCCACCAGCTCTACCACATTAACTTTCATCACTGTGGCAGGTAACTCTCCTGCCACATCTCCAGCTCACCAGAAACACAAAAGAAAAAAAAAATAGAGCTTTTAAGACAACCGTCAATATTCCTGGCAAGAAATTAGAGATAGATGTTTTTCTTTAACCACACATTTATGCTTTGTAATAAACATGCTCTGCTACACAGGCTGAAGTGCTGGACTCTCAGAAACAGGAGCTGTCAATCAGCTTCTCTCCAGAATAGTTTCTCACTACCAAGTTCTTTAATTTTAGCTTAGCAGCCGTAAGTCTTATTCTGGATTGTTCTGATCTTTGTATTATGACAGTCCTGAATTCTTGCTTTAAGGTACAATGAAGTTTATTAACTGAAGAGATTTCCAGCTGCATTTATTGCTTAGTAGGAACTGAACCGATACCCTTTCATCGCCCCCCTACTTACAAGACAAGACTGCACAAGAAAGCCAAAGCTCATCACCAATTCCCTGTTAAAATCACGTCCTAGAGGCAGAAGCCCATTATTATCAGGTTTTGATATTCTCCTCACAAGACGGTTTAACCAACACAATTTGGAAACATGAGGTGGCCAAGACTTCACCTGCAGAACAGCTCAAGCTTTTTGCCTGTCAAAATCCATGCAACACAGAGGAGATATTCCAGACGGAGGCAAAAGATGGCAGATTTATGCCCAGATTCAGCAGCCATTCAGCTATTCTTTGCAGAAATCTGTGTGCTGTGAGTGCACAGAGTAGGGTATTCCCTGTGACACTTGCCCAAAATACAAATATCATTCAGGCCTTGGACGCTGAAGAGAGAAGAGTGAGAAGTTTAAGGGTTCGGAATAACACTGGTTTATGTGAACCACATCTGGAGGTGAAGCAAAGGTCAGATGTAGCACAATACATACAGAAGAACCCTTTACAGAGACATGGGTGTTGAACAAAGGGTAATAAGACCCTCACAGCACTTGCGTGACCACAGCATCATCCAGGGTCTAGAGCCATATCCCACAGCTACAAAACCAGCATGTGAATCCCCTTCTTTGTTTGCTCAACCCCTCTTTGATTGGAAGGGACCTTTCAGATCATCAAGTCCAACCATCAACCCAACACTGACAAAACCAACATTAAATCATGTCTCTCAACACCATATCTGCCCTGCTTTTAAATACTTGCAGGGATGGTGACTCTACCGGTGCCCTGGGCAGCCTCTTTCAAGGTTCTGAATATCCTTCCTAAAATCCATCCTAAACCTCTTCTGGTGCAACTTGAGGCCACTTCCTCTTGTCTTATCACCCGTTCCTTGGGAGAAGAGACCAACCCCCCTGGCTACACCCTCTTTTCAGGGATTTGGAGAGAGGGAAAAGGTCTCCCCTCAGCCTCCTTTTCTCTAGGCTGAACACCCCCCCCTAGCTCTCTCAGCCTCTCCTCACGAGACTTGTGCTCCAGTCCCCTCACCAGCTGTTACCCTTCTCTGGATATGCTCTAGAAACAGGAACACATGACTGAGGAAGTGTATTACAGCCACAAAACCTTAAAAGCCCAAATAAACTCATGACGGTTGAGTGCTCTGGGTGGGGAGGATTAGCAATATTTGTGCACACACACACGTGCAGGATGCGTTTCGTCTCCAAGGGTATTCCAAGCAGAAAGACAATAGCCTTGGATTGCCACACCTCCCCAGATGAATTTTTATACACCCATGTGCCACGCAACTGCGCAAAATCATTTCTCAGCATGTAGGCACGCTGCTTTTAATACACGACAGCATAATTAAAAACCTAATACACAAAGGGAGCAATAGGACACCCGTATGGATTAATGCAAACAGCAGGTATGAGAGAGAACAGAAAGAAAAGGTTCTTTCATTGCAATTCCCAAGCCTACCCTCAAATTAAGTTCTTCCAACCTTTTAAAAAGGCCCAGACTAGTTTATATTTACTTTTAAGCAGCCTTTCTACTGTCATGTCAGTGCTTGAACACAAGTTTAGCTCCCCAGAAGGTCATTCCTGTGCAGAGACATCTCAAAGCTGCCAACAGTTTTTGGCAGCTAAATCTTAGCAAAGGAGGCACAAATGGGAACAGACGTGACATCCCCTGCTATTTGCACAAGCCTTAGACAGATTCAGGTTGCAGTTTCACTTCAGAGAGCAGATACACACCAGGTAAGCCACTGTGAAAATTAGTTCCCTGGACAAAGAAAAGTTGTTATTTTTGGCTAGGTGCGTGTACACTATAAAAAATACAAAGCAAGTCTGAGTGAAATATTATCCCTACTTTAAATAGGGAAAAATCCATTAAAACAATGATTGTCACATTAATATAGCTTCTGTCACTTTTACCTATACACCAGTTTTCAGACCATGCAATTTGCTTTGTATTTCAGACCAATAAAAAAGGCAAATAGGCCTTTAGAGAACAGAACCACAAAAGCCCACAGCAAAAAGTCACCTACACAGATGAAGACAGACCAGAATTCTATAGTAGGTTTTGTTTTCCATCACAGATTGAAAGCCTGCCCTTGGTGGGGGGGAACAAAAAAAAAAAATATAGA
>VXBJ01005129.1:57328-73772 GCA_013400055.1 Nycticryphes semicollaris
TATATAAAAAAAAAATCACTCAGTTTCAGGATGTTATATCCCATTTTTGCCAGATTACTGAACAAAAAAAAAAAATCAGCAAGAGATGCTGAATCACACAGGAAACTGAACCTTGTTTTCACAACTGAGACAAGGAAGAGCAAAGAACTAGAAAACCTAAAATGAGACCCCCACTATTCCCAAAACCACAAGACAAATTGCCATCATGCTATGAGGAGGCTGCACAGACCCACCCAGGTTTCTGTGAGTTTCAGATTAAAAAAATAAAAAAAAGAAAAAGGGCACACTAATGGATGGTGCTATTTCACACCTTAAAACCTCTGGATTCACACAAGGATGCTCCCCCATCATGCAGCCCATCAGCAAACCCCTCTCCTGTCCCAGCCTGTGCACTGGATGCCCCATCACACCCAACCTCATCTGGCACCCCTCTTATTTCAGGGCACTGCTTACAACGATCCTCCTCGCCACGCACAAAACCAGAACAAAACGATCCTTTGACTGCCCTGCAGCACTTCAGCAACACTTGGATGCTTCTCCAGTTGCCATGAGCCTGCTGCATTCCATCTCTTCTTTATTCCCAAGCCTCCCTCCCCCCCCACCCCAACACTCTCTCCATCAGAACATTGCAAGCAAGCCACAAAAACACACCGAGCAGCACCGAAAAGGAATCTCACCATCACATTTGCAGCATGGATGATTTCATCCCAATTACTTGCTCTTGTCATGCAAAAAGAGCTACAGGAGAAATTTTAAATCCTGAGCCAGAAACTACAACAGCAGAAAAAAAAGTGAAGATACTGCCCTGAGCATTTATTTCAGATTTTTTTTACGTGCTGGCATCAGCCCTTTGGAACCCGAGGGGTCTTCCAGAAATGCTCTTAGAGGGAAGACAGACATTAAAGCCCAATTACACCTCTGAATTTCAGTCTTCACCCTCTGATTCAGGGGAGCCCGAGGAACATGAACATACAGGAACAGCTCATTTAAAGAGAGGACTCAAAAAAAAAAAAGTAGTGTGCAAGTTATGCAGAGAAGCCAGACAGAATGCAAATTCTGACCTACTTCTCCCGTCCTGGCTGGGAGAGGGCACAAGGCAGCTGCTATTGCTGCTCCACGAGCATGAGAGATGGCCAGGAGCCCTGCCAAAATTTCTGCAGTGATGCCTCTTCCAGACCCAGGCTACTCCACACAGGATGTTTGCAAGGCAGGGATAATCCTCCCTTTGCCCAGGCAACAAGACCACAACCACCCAGTCTGGCAGCAGATGGAGTCAGGAGCATCAGGGGTCTCCAAAGGGCCTGGATTCAGCTCTCAGGCCAGAAGTCTTTCCCACTGGACTCCTCTGACAGCACCTAAGTTCTGCTACAGATAGGTGGAAAACATCCACTGCTACTTCCAGGTAGTTGTGGATGTGCCCCTTCCCTGGAAGTGTTCAAGGCCAGGCTGGATGGGGCTTTGAGCAACCTGGTTTAGTGGGAAGTGTCCCTGCCCAGGACAGAGGATGGGAACTGGATGATCTTTCAGGTCCCTTCAAACCCAAGCCGTTCTATGATTCTAGATGGAAGGTGAGATGCCTTCATAAACCCTCTCTCAAAACCAGCCTCCAGTATGGGAATGAGGACAGGGGACAGATCCAGAGAGATGAGGCACACATTGGCTTAACTACAACACCAACTGGACACCCACAGAAAAGTGTGTCTTCTCTGATCAAGATCCACATGAAAGCTATCCATTCTCCAGGTGCAACAGGCTAGAGGTGTGAGGAAAATACCAGAGGAGAGAAACAGGGAACCAGAACAGGAGGAGTTTCACTCAGCAACTCCTCCAGTGGAGGAAGATTCTCACCCTTCTTATGCAAGCTGAGGCTCTCAAGCCAGATCTTTGTGCTGGACTACCTACTCAAGAGCCACTGACCTTCTGCAAGGTCAGCCTGCAGGAGAGTCACTGCCCTTCAGCCACTTCTTGCCCAAGCAGGATGGAATCCAGTCAGCCCAGTTACTGCAACCAGTGGTGAAGCAGAACCAGTGATGAAGCAGAACCAGTGGCATTCATACAAGACTCACCCTACAGTATTTTGTCTCAGAAGGTGCACATTTTCTGTACACTTGCAAAAACTGAGAGTTATTTTTAACTCTCTGGAGTTAACTAACTGGAGTCATGAGTCCTCTTCCCATGCAATTCCATACACCTTTCTGCATAAGAAAGGCTCTTTGGGGAAAAAAAATTTCCTCTGATCTCACACAGACACGAGACAAAACATGAGCCAGCAATGTGCACTTACAGTCCAGAAGGCACCCCCATCCTGGGCTGCATCCCCAGCAGCATGGCCAACAGGACTAGGGAGACACCCCTGCAGTGCTGCCTCCAGCTCTGGGGCCTCAGCACAGGAGACATATGGACCTGTTGGAGCAGGGCTAGAGGAGGCCATGGAGATGTTGGGAGAAATGGAGTCCCTCTGCTCTAAGAGCAGGCTGTGAGGTGGGGAGCTTCAGCCCAGAAAAGAAAAGGCTCCAGGAAGACCTTACTGTGGCCGTCCAGTATCTGAAGGGGGCCTACAAGAAAGCTGGAAAAAAGGTTTTTTTACAAGGGCATGTAGTGATAGGACAAGGGAAAATGGTTTTAACCTGAAAGAGGGGAGATTTAGATGAGATGTGGGGAAGAACTTCTTTGCTGTGAGGGTGGTGAGACCCTGGCCCAGGTTGCCCAGAGAAGCTGTGGATGTCCCATCCCTGGAAGGGTTCAAGACCAGGCTGGATGGGGCCTTGAGAAATCTGGTCTTGTGGGAGGTGTCCCTGCCCATGGCAGTGGGATTGGACATCAATGATCTTCAAGGTCCCTTCCAATCTAAACCATTCTGTGATTCCACGCCACCATGAGTTAACCATCAGCTTCTATTTAGATGAGTCCTGGAGATGTGCTACTGCAAAATATTTTCATTAAAGCACCAAGCTGTGTCAGCACAGGGTGATATAGAATAAATACAAGAAACAAGAGCTACTGATCTTAAACCAGCCAAAGTTCCAGTTCATTTCACATAGTCACAGGACACACAATGCAGCTGGATTTTGCCAGTGAGGTCCCAACTGGAGTGCTAGGGTGGAGGTTATTGGATGTTACTGGTTTATTGCAGCCAGCTGAAAAGGGAAGCAGAGAAGCCCTGAGCCCAGCTGTTTTCAAACAGCTCCAAGTTACAGCACTTTTCCAGCCCAAGCAGAAAGGCATAGGGAACCCACCAGGGGTAGAAATTACTTGCTAAATGTCACATGATGGGAACATGAGCAGCATGGACAGTCCCACATCCTAGCAGGGGAAACAAGGGTTTAGACGTACATCCAGTGATGCATTCCCCAGAACACACTGGTTTCTCATCTGGTTCTTGACATGCAGATACTACTATTTATTATACACATTAGTCTCTTAATGACAGTTTAAGGTAGATTGCACAGCATCCCCCAAACCTCCCAGCTGGCATAAATGCGGTTATAGATAGAGCCATAAAATCCTTGCTGTACCAGCCAGCAATTGCAATTTGTGTCCAAAGCCTTCTGCAAACTCAGATTATAGAGAAGGCTTTGTTCAGCCAGTCTCCTTCCTTTCCTTTGGGAAACCTATATGTCAAAAGACCAATAAAAGCTGGTAATTTATTATGTGGAAAGACAGTCAGGCAGAGTAAGAGAGAATTGAGAGCCCTGTGGTAGCAAGTCAAATTTGTTCCTGTTTATACGCACATAAATATTTGGGGGTGAAGGGATGTAAACTAGAGAAGGATTATTAGCATCACAGGAATGTTGGGCAGAAAGATGTCGTCTAGATTTAAAGACTGTTAAGGGGTTGTGTTGCAAGAAAACCGAGGGGAAAAAAAAACAGAACACAATTTAGTAGGGATCAGATAACTCCAATTTAAAGAGTCTTTTGATCAACATTGATTAAGGAAAGATTGGTTTTCTCCTGAAGGACAGCAGGTGAACCGCCACAAATCCTTAGGGCTCTCATCCCTCATTAACAGATGCCACTACCCTGGGTTCCGAGGGCATCTCTGGTATAATTTTGATGCTTAAATAAACAAGAATTAGATAAATGTTATTTGGGGTTCTTCCAGCCTCTCAAGTAACCGAGTAGCCCTCCGGCGGACAAGGGATTTGTTACCTTCTTCATCACCACCTAAAACACAACCTGCCAGATGAGCACTCATTTCTCCCCAGCCTCTCCTGCAGCATTGCAGTTAAGCAATCATGGGATTAAACTTCACGGGATGCAGTTTACAAAAATCTCCCTTTCCCACCCTCCAGAAGAATAAGCTGGGATGGTAAATAAAACCAAATCCAGTCCATAAACAGCCTGAGGGTTTAGACAAATACCTGGGATGTGCAAGACTTTCAAACCCACATTGTCTTCCTCTCATTTCCCAGGTGAGCCACCCACCTTATCCATCAACAGCATTCCTACTCAAACCAAGAAGAGAGCTCTTGGCTCCAGGATGGAGAGACACCAAGCACATTATGCCACTGTTGTTTTGGTTTTAGATCATAAGCAGACGTTTAGAAGAGCTCCTAAGGTCTGCCCTCATCTGAACCACCACAACAGGAATAGCACAGAGACAAGGAGCTTGGGAATATTTTACCACTCAAAAAAAATTCGTCCTCAGCAGCCTCGCTGCCCTGCCAGCTGCCTGTCAAGCCCATTTGGCCACATAACCAGCCAACTGCCATCAGATTTGTTGGCAGCTGCTGGCTGCTCTTCACAAGGATGAAAGGGTTTACCCAGTCCTTCAAGGTTGCTGGCAGGACACTGCTGCCTCTGCCTTCACACACCAGTTTCAAGCCAGCTCAATGCATTGCAGCTGATGAGCTGCTGAGGAAGTGCTCTAATCAAGGTCCAGGTAGTTCCCCCTTCAAGGAATCAAGCACCACATGGACACCTCTGAGATGTTCAGCATGATGTTCCCATAGACATGTGTCCCCACCAGGTGTTGGGCAATAAAGACATTCAAGTCTACATTGAATTCAAGATACCCAACTTGTGTATAAAGAAGAATGGAAAGGGGAAGAGTGGCACATAAGCAGTTAAGTATTTTGGACATGGCAAACATCACAGCAGGGAATGGAGAGCACTGTAGCTTGACAAATGAAGCAGATGGCCTGAGTCTTGGTGTGGCCAGTCACAAAGCAGACACTTAAAAGATGAATATGCACCACTGCCTCCACTTCCAAGGAGATAGTGGGAGATCCACTCTGAGAGGAAGTAGAGGCATTCATGGCTTCATATCAACTGGAACTGGTCAAGGAACCCAATTCTTGCCTCCATTGTGTTTTTGAAACACATGCTTGGCAGCGTGAAAACCAGGCAGGATGTCTTTCTGTGCCACTCTCTACCTTTATCAGGCCTTGGCACAGCTTCACATCAGCTCCCAGCCCCATCTGAGTACCCACTCCCAGTCTTCATCAGTCACTCATAGACTCCATGGTCTTTGTGAGGAGGACTAACCTTTCCCCATGGGATTGCAGAGGGCCTAGGAGAAAAGAACCATCAGTTTAGTTTTATTTGCTGGAGAGTGGTAGAAATGTACCTGAATAGCTTAAAGGTTTGGGATTTCTTTTTTTTTTTCCCTCATAGCAGTAGTAGCTACAGGACAACACATGCACTGAAAACAACCAGGGAGGCAAAAAAAAAATAAAATCTGGCTTTATGCTGATGCTGCTCTGTTCTTCATCCTTTGAGGAAGATGGCAACTGTTCCTCTAGGAAAGGCACAGAAATATTTGCACAGGAAATCCAATATACAAATTGTGCTGCCTGCTGAATGGAGCACTGCTGGTAGCTTGGGTCACTCTGCTCTGTTTGTGTCCTCAAGCTTTTCTACATAACTGAAGACAAAACTTTTACTGAAGGCAGAAATTCTCTGGCTGCTGTGGACTCCAGACTGGGAGTTTCAGAAAATCCCAACAGCCACACACCAGATTTTAAAAAGGGATGGGTAGGTGGAAATCAGAGCTATGAGGCCATCACAATCTGCCCCAAAGGGCTGGACACTTGTCCCTTCTTCCTGTGACCGCTGGCCACTCTACCAGCAACCCCATGCTGGTAATATAACTAGGTAGCTGGGAAATAAGTACCTTCTCAGCTATCTTTCCTCTTTCTCCATGGCTGAGCTGGGATCCTCTCCCAGCTTTTTCCAGTGAAATTTTAGTAATGCATTGAATATGGGCTCATGGACTAACACACAGATGTTACCTTTGAGGCACCATCCCCAAAAAACACACACCCCAGACTAACAAATACCAGTTCCAGATGCTCTGCACCATCTTTCAGTGGAGAGAGTCACATCCCACCTTTCCCTGGAGCTCACTCTTCAAGCATGACTCTCACAAGTGGCTTTGACACCATCCTACCATGCAGCTTCTGGACCAGAACTTGTTTCTTCCTCACCATTTCTGGAGATAAAGGCACATCAACCCTTCCCTAACATTTTTAGGGAGACAAGTATGTAGAGTAACTCCCTATCCTATTTAGATAAATGTTAATTAACTGTGTCTCTAGTCTTACAGACCTAGCTGTTTTAGGAGTCTTAACAGCCTCAGGTTAAGTGACAAGAAGGTCACTTCACTTTCTCCTATGAAAGCTGTATTTCATTCCTTACCACCTCTAGCCTTTTTAGATTCAGAAGTAAAGTCTTTAGAGGGAGATGAAAGAGAGCATATGGATTTCTCTTCACCTCTAAGGTGAGTTAATAACAATCAACCAAAAGGAGAAAGCAAGTCACACAAAGTAGGGTTTAAACCCTCAAAGCAGTAAAGTCACATTCGCAGCAAAGACAAACCAGCTGCTAAGACAGTAGCTGGTGGCATTTAATAGTAGCTGGGATTTACAGGGGATTGAGGGAGCCCATGGACATCTCAGCTCCACGTTCTACAGTGGACACAAAGAAGAGATCAAGTCATCATCCCTTTTCCTAATTTCCTATTCATAGAATCACAGAATGGCTAGAGTTGGACAGGACCTTAAAAATCATGCAGCTCCAACCCCTTGCCATGGGCAGGGACACCTCCTTATAGACCAGGTTGCTCAAAGCCTAGTCTTGAACACATCCAGGGATAGGGCAGACAACTTCTCTGGGCGACCTGTTCCAGTGCCTCACCACCCTCACAGCAAAGAGGTTCTTTCCAGTATCTAATCTAGACCTCTCCTCTTTCCATTTAGATTCATTACCCCTCATCCTATCGCTACATTTCCTGACCAAAAATCCCTCTCTATCTTTCCTGTAGGCCCCCTTCAGATCCTGAAAGGCTGCTATGAGGCATCGCCAGAGGCCTTACTGCTTTCTCCATTCTTCTTGAGAGACAATAAATGCCGACTCTGCAGTTGGCATTAAATCAGGGAGGGACAATCACCTTTTTCTGCAGCGTTAGAGCGTGGTGGTGGTGGAAATCAATACATCACAAACATTTCCTGCCTTGAAAGGTTAATCACTCCAGCCTGCTATTAACATATTTCAGAATGTAGTTATCTGCCAACATAGTAGATTTTCAGTTACACACAACAGTAAGATACTCAGGTCTCCAAGAATCAAATAAATAGTTGTGCAACCTATCAAGGTCTCAGCTTGGCTTCCCCTGAGCAGCTCCAGTGTCCCACCAAGCACAGAAAAAGCTGTTCAAGGCTCTGCCTCAGCTAAGTTTTCTCTAATCTACCCCACAGCTTCATGTGTTAAAAATCTGCACAGTTGCACAAACCTTGTTTTCCAAGAGGCCAAAAAGGAGGAAGAAATTAAAGTCAAAGCACTGATTTATAGAGATGTTGATTTATACGCTGCAAACATATGCTAGAAGGGGGAAGAGGATAAATAGCACAGACAGTCCAAGTTGACACATCTTTGTTATTAGCCTCCTGTCATCTCTGGGACAAGGATCCAACTGCAACAGAGAGCGGGACTCCTATCCAGCGTCTCCAAGTCTGCCAGCCCTGGTGATTAACTGCACAGATGTTAATTACAGGATGTAAACAGTGCCCTGGCTTGACCCATAACCTGACATGAGGCATTCACAGCTCAGCCACAGCTCTGGGGAGTCAGTCAGCCATACAAAATGATTGCACGCATGCTACCTCTTGTCAAGCCATTGTAGTCCCTTCCTATCATCCTCCTCATCTGAGGCAGCAGATGACGTCGAGCATGACACCACCTATACTTTACACCCTGTATCACTACTCTCTTTTCCATTCATGTGGTTAAAAAAAAAAACCAAAACACCAGAACTCCTCTCACAGAGCTTCTACCGCAAATAACAGACCAGGATCAAAGCCTCATGACAGCCCAAGCATCCAAGAAACACTTTGAGGAGTGCAGAATAATGCTTTCCAAGGCACCTCTGGGCCAACACCAGTCCACAGCACCTGCAGAAGCTGGTGGCACACTCCCACAAGAAGCACCACAACAAGAAAATAGAATCAGTCGAAAGTCTCAGCTGAAAGAAACCTTTCTGATCACAGAGTCCAACCATCAACCCAACACTGCCAAAACCACCACTAACCCACTTCTCTCAGCACCACATCTGCCTGGCTTTTAAATACCTCCAGGGATGGTGACTCCACCATCCATCTTCACCCACATGACTGTTTTGGTGCAGACGTTTTTGTAATATACATCCAAAACCCTCCTTTCACTACATTTATTGTTTCAATTTAGGCTGCTTTGATTTCTGGCAAACATACCAGAAACATGCTAAATATAACACCTTGTTTAGATATCAGTAGGTTTGTAAGCATGTTGTTGAAGATTATTTTCTTATTTGTTAATGCAGATATTTTAAGGAGTTTTGAAATTGTTTCATCTGGTGTAAGCATTTTCCACGCCTTTGTAAAGAACGACACATAAAGGCAGGGCTCCTACTGCTCCACTGAAGCACAGGAGCTTCAGGGATATCACACATGAAGCATCCACTCCCTTGCTATGGGAAGGAACAACACTGCCCAACATCCTTAAACTCTTCCAAAATTTCCTCTGCCACACTGGAACTACTGCTGTCACAGCCATATTTGGCAATGAAGGACTCCTCAGGCATCAATCTACAAGGACTGCCACTGTGTGACCAAGACAGACAACAGCTGGCATCTTAACACATGTCACCATGACCTTCTGCTGCTCCAGGAATAAACAGAAGCATAACAAGATAACAGAAATGCAAGTACACCAAGGAATAAAGCAGTTATTCCTGATGAATATTTATTAGCATCTCTCCTTGCTATAGTCTTCCCAAACATTTTTTTTTTTTAATCCAAACACCTAGGAGAGGAGAAGAATAGATCCCACCAGCCGACAAGACATCTGATTTTGCATTAATAAAACCAAAGCGCAGCTTTACAAACACACTCTTGAGCCTTTTCCACCAGAGGGAAGGCAGAAACAAACACTATCCCATCTCCCAGAAAGTCTGGGCTCACATTCGCTTTCCTCCTAGTATTTCTGCAGGCAGCCTTTGAAGAATCTGGAAAGCACCATTTCCTGCTAAATTCATATCTGGAAGGCACATACAATAAAAGAGCACATAAAGCAGAGTCAGGCTTTCCAGACTGCTTTTTAAACTGAAAGCACTTATAAAAGGAAATGACCTTAAGTGTAGTGAGCTGTTAATGAGAATTCAACACCAGCCTCTAGTTTGGGGTACTCATTTTCCCTGCTGAGCATCAGCTCTTCCCAATAAAGGGGCCAAAGAACTTCCTACACATGACATTCCCAAGCTTTTATTGTGTGGTCACAACACATGGATAGAGGCTGAATCCTAGGATCCTGCCCCTCCATCCACCCAGCTGTGGATCCACAGGGAATCCTGCTCATCTCACAGGGACTGATGAAGAAAAACATGCAGGAGCAGGAGCCCATTCCTGCTTAAAATTAACCAGGCTTCTACAGTCCCTGATGCAGAGCAACCTAAAAGACAGAGGTTTTGGTTACCCTCCGTCTTGACCAATGCTGCCCCAAAAGCACAGGGATTCATCTCTTCCTTGAGCTCCCAAGAGAAGCAGGGCATCAGCCTGGAGCAAGGCACACTGTGTCACTGTCACCCATCCCAAAGAGGTGGGAATGTCCCAGGGGAACACAATTTGCACCAGCACAAGCCACCACCACGTTTCAGAGATGCCTCCAGCTACACCACACACACCTGTGGGTTTCTTTAAGCAGCCCTTCCCTTCTAAAGGCTCCTCGGATAGTTTAAAAATAGTATTTTTCCCCTCTTCATTACACACACCCCACAGCAGGAAACACAAGCTAAGAAGCTCCCCTCTGGCCAAACGTGATGGGCACAGATAAAGTCAGTCTGGTGCTTATCTCCCACAAAGCTGCCTATTATTAGCAAAACAGACTCAACTCTACAAACAGTGCAGTTAGTGCAGATCAGCCAGAGCAGCACAGGTGGCTGGGGCCACCCCATCAGATGTCACCTCAAAGGCACCTGGCCCATGCCAGCAACATTGCAGGAGGCCAGCAGAGAACCAGGATGGTTTTACTTCAGGATGAAGGAGTTCTTGCATTAGTTATCCCTTTGCACTACAGCCTGTGAGGCAGCTCTTCAGTAGCTGGTTTAGAACACAAAGCTTATAAGAGAGAAAAAAGAAAAAAAAATATAAAGAAAAGAAACCCCACAAAAACCAAGAATTTGGGGCTAATTTTCAGCTGTAGAAAAACTTTGATTTTTTTTTTCCTCCATGCTTTTGCAGGCAGCCTCATTCATCTACCACTAATCTCTGACCAGACGTTCTCTGTTGACGCCAGATTTGAATAAGTACAAGGATTAAAAGGGTTATTCAGACAACCAAGGTCAGGCTGAACAGAAGCTGCAAGCCACCCTGACAACAGCAGCACAGATCTGCCCCATCCATGGCCTTCATGGCCCCAGTCTCAAGGGATACAACAGAAGTGTCTTCCACAGCTCTTTCTGTAGCATCAAGCTAAGGCTTGGTGCCTTTGCACGTGGTCTGTCTGGGGACCAAACTGCAGAAACATGGCAGAGAACAGGAACCCAAAACTCACACTAGGAGGTGAAGAGCCTTCTAGGCTCTTCACAAGGTGATTCCCACCAAGAGCGGCAGGTCCAGCACTCAAAGGGATGGTCACCCGTGAGATCCACTTGCAAAGCTCCTCAGCATAGATCACAATGATCTTAAGGGTCTTCTCCAACCAAAATGATTCTATGATTCTACAGGAGGACACTGGGGAGACCAGTTTGTAGACTTTCAAGGGGGATATGCATGTAAGTTTTACACAGCAAACGCAAGAGGTCTCTAAGCAACATGCTTGGAGACTGGAAATGTATATCTGATGAACAACATAGCTTTAAGCATCAACTCTGTTCCTCTGCTCTTTTCTAGGCCTCTGGATCAGCTTTGCACTAAAGACTTTCCAGAACTACCCTCTCCGGGGCCCAAACGCTGGGGCAATTAAGCTGAGGGGAAAAAAAATAAAAAAGAAAAAAGAAAGGACACAAGAGAAGAGCAAACAACTTGTGCAGAGTCAGCAGCGTATTCTGGTGCCTAAATCAACTGACTTGTTTTCCTTTTGAGGAACTGGAAATGAAGGAAGTGGATCAGCACTTCAGACAAACAACATTACTACAGCTGCATCCGCAGAGCATTTCTGAATCAAAACAGGCTCTAACAATCTGTGGGCTGCTGCAGATGACACAGTAGCTTGTCTTGGAGACTCATTTGACATTTCTGGGTGAGCCAGCGATGTTATTATGGAATCACGGAATTGTCAGAGTTGAAAGGGACTTCTAGAGATCATCCAGTCCAACTCCCCTGCTAAAGCAGGATTGCCCAGAGCACATCACTCAGGACTGCATCCAGGCAGGGCTTGAAGGTCTCCAGAGAAGGGGACTCCACACCCTCCCTGGGCAGCCTATTCCAGAGCTGTCATCCTCACCCCAAAGAAGTTTTTCTTCCTATTTGAATGAAACTTCCTGTGTTTCATCTTGTGCCCATTGCCTCTTGTCCTGTCACTGGGAACCACTGACAAGAGTGTGGCTCTTGCACAACAGCAGAGGTGTATGTGCAGTACTTAGAGTACCCAAGTTGGTCTCTATGTGACTTCTTTCCAAACTTCTGCCATCTCCTCCAGGAAGACATGCCCTAGAGACACATTACCACCTCCCAAGGGGAAGAAAGAGGGAAATCTCAGCCCACATCCCACAATAAGTCAACTATGAGGTATTTTGAGCCCCAGATCCTCCAGCCTATCCAGCACCAGGTCAACATTTCAGTGTCTGGACGCCTACTAAAGAGAGACTTGTTTTTTCCTGCATATCTCCTAGTAGTTACATGCTTTGTGATTTTATTTATTTAATTAAAAGCAGTGATAAGGAAACAAAGAACAACCTAACAGTTTTGCCCAGCAGCATCAGGTGTAGCATTTTGATTACTGCAGCCACCACAGTCCCAGTTCCCACTGCATCAGCATCCCCTCTGTGCTTCCCACAATGCCCAAATGAGCTCTCGGTACAAGAGAAAAGTCCTCTGGGCAACATCCACTCTTGTTCCCATGAGACAGCATTAAATGGTGTTTATTTAAACATTGTCTAAAAATACATCTGGCTCTCAACCATTGCAGATGCAGGTAAAGCCTTGCAGTGACAGCGATACAGCAAGGACAGATGCTTAGGTACAGCTCAGACCGCACTCTCTCAGGATCTTATCTGTCAAGTCAGCAAACAACATCATTTCTGAGCAATCCTCAGTCAATAATCATTTCAGAAGATTACTTGCAATTCCTAATCTCCATGTGCTTTGAGAAAGACACAAAAAAAAAGATATTTTTTTCCCCATTATAAAATTATATAGGAACAACAATGGATGCCTACCATCCATAACTAACAGCTCACAGGAGAAGCCAGAGTGAGAATTTGCATTGATTTCAACTTAAGACACCAAACAGCTTCCATTCCTACACATGTAGGCAGGCAGTCACCTGGTACAGAATCACAGAATGATATGGGGCTGGAAGGGACTTCTTGAGATCATCCAGTCCAACCTCCCGCCAAAGCAGGTCCACCCAGAGCAGGTCCCACAGGAACGTGTCCAGGCAGGGTTTGAATGTCTCCAGAGAAGGAGACTCTACCACCTCTCTGGGCAGCCTCTGCCAGGGCTCTGACACCCTCACAGCAAAGAAGTTCCTCCTCATGTTGAGATAGAACTTCTTACGTTCCAGTCTGTGCCCATTGCCCCTCGTCCTGTCACTGGGCACCACTGAAAGAAGACTGGCCCCATCCTCCTGACACCCACCCTTCAAGTATTTCTAGGTGTTGATCAGATCCCCCCTCAGCCTTCTCCTCTCCAGACTCAAAAGACCCAAGTCCCTCAGTCTTTCCTCATCAGAGAGATGCTCCAGGCCCCTCATCATCTTGGTGGTCCTCTTCTGCACCCTCCTCCAGCAGTTCCCTGTACTTCTAGAACTAGGGAGCCCAGAACTGGTCCCAGTGCTCCATCTGGGGCCTCCCCAGGGCAGAGCATAACCTCGCTGGACCTGCTGGTCACACTCTTCTTGATGCCCCCCAGGATGCCATTGGCCTTCTTGGCCACAGAGGCACATTGTTGGCTCATGGGCATCCTATTGTCCACCAGATACTCATGGCCAGTTAGGTAATCATTCAAAAAAAAAGGAAAAAGCCACCTTGCCCAGAGCAAGTGTTACATTTGCTCTGAAGTACTTCTGCAATCCAGATTTAGTCCAATAATTTTGCAGGTAAAACACTTGCTAGGAGGTAACTTCCATTGCAGTGGACTCAGAAGGACTTAGAGGTGCTCTTGCATTCCCACAGGCTGGTCCATGTAACGCAAGCCCATCAATCTCTCCTGCAAGCTGAAGCTCCTCATCACTTCCAAAACCCAGGCTGCTTGGTACTAAGCTTGGCCACAATGTGGGACATGAGAAAGAAACATGATCAGAGGTAGGAAATCATTGCCAAGTCTCACTCACCTCCACAGCCTGGAGAACTCCAGTGCTGCCACCTCCTCCACACATGGAGAAAGTCAGAGTAAACCCAGGCAACACATTTACATCCCTGTAACCTTTCAATTTGCTTCTCTAAAGAAATTAAACTAGCCACATTTAGGTCTGTGTCCACCCTACCTGGATAACCCAACATCTTGGCTAGTGCCTTTGCATTTTTGGTCCCCCTTTATGTGTGGGGGAAGGAGGTTAGGGAGAATAAATTTTAAATTAACCCCAAAAGATGCCTTTAGAAATGGAACAGATGACTCCACAAGTACAGAGTTGACATGCACTAGAACACCACTCTGCCATATTTGGGTTTTCTCAGAGGATCCTTGCATTCACAATGGAAATGTCACTCCCCTCCTCCCCATTTCTCATTAGCTGCATTGGGCAAGCAGGAGATCAAAGGGACCTAGAAACAACTCAACCAAACCATTAGTAATGCCACTGAAGCCAGAAAACTTGAATTTCACGTCCCTGGGTGAAGTTGGAGCCTTCCAGTGACAACTAGATCCCAGACTTACCCTCTGGACTGCACTAGAAGCAGAAGGTGGTGTTAAATCCTTAGAGTTGGCTGATTACTTGTTACAGCTCTATCACAGTTCTTACCACTTGTCCTAGAATTTAAGTCTACTGCAGGATCCAAGACAGATACTAACACAATTTCCAGAAAAATTGGACTCATCCTCCATATTACTGCATGAGGTGTTTTCCTTAGAGGACCACACAGGGACAGAGCGTCCAGCTGTGCAAGACTCCACAGAAAGCACCCTGTTCAAGCAACATGTAAATCTGAGCTTTCCAAGAGAAGCTCCTATCCAAAACCATAGTTGTGGCAGTAACCAGTCACATGAAGCTGAGTTTTTGCTTTGGACCCAGAGTAAATCACCTACATACACCTTGCTCATTTTGGGGACAGGGATAGTCCCCCACCCCACCAGATAACATCAGCTCTGTCAAGTGGAAAGCTTTCAGAGGCTCATCAGCTTTGTACTCCAGGGGACAGCACCCTCTCCTCCCCTACACTAGTAATTTTTAGCAGGGAAGTGCAGATGTGCTTTCACTTTTCACTGCTTCTTCCCCTTAAATTCCAACCCCAAGGCTCTCATTTGCTAGAAAAAGCACTTATGCACCAACTTGCTAGAACAGCTTCTGCAGCTTCTGCATGTTATTGCTGTTCTGCAAACTGGTGAATGAGAGTGGAGAGAGCACTATGAACTCCACAAGGTTAAAGGATCCCCGCTCCAAAAATCTACACCCAGACAGATCAACACCATCCCAGTGCCTCAGGGCAGAGCCCAGACAGTCTTTGAAACCCAATGATATCATTGCATCACGTGTAAGTTGCAGCTAGAATGATTTAGGTTCACCCTATTTACCTTATACAAGAAGGTAGTGTGCCACTGCCCAAGGGAACAAGGTTTTAAATACCCATCGTGGCCTTCTCCAAGCTCCTTGCTTATTCTCAGGTTCCAGCTTTCTGTTAGAGCATCTCCCACAGGCTGAGACTGTTAATAACTGTGTTTACAGTAGGCATTGGCCTTATCAACAGGATGAACGCATTCTGGCTGCGTGCCCCATTCTGCTAAAGCATGATATAATCCCTTTAAAACATATTATCAAGAACTGCTGGTGCTTAATTAGACCACGTGATTTCCACCTGACAGGAGAGGGCAAAACCCACCAGTTCATTGCTGCCTTTCCTAGCTCACCCTATGAGCTCAGCAATCCAAAGCCTATCATGAAACATTCACACCAGCCGCCTTTCCTCTTCCTCCCTGGCACAAATCACCAAGCTCTTCTGATAAGAGCTTCCAGGTCCTATCAACATTTATCAGCTGTGCCATGGAATCTAGAGGTTATTTTGAAAGAGAAGTAGCTCATAGCAAAGTAACTGCATAATCAGGTGGATACTTCCATCCTTAAGCCTGTAATATCCAAGGGCTTATTATTTCTGCATACGGCACACCTTGAATTGCTCAGGTCCAAGTCATTTTATGCACCTACAGTGAAGGATTCATGAACAGATGAGCTTCTTCCTCACACTGCTCTGTTAAAGCCCAATTTATGACAGCTATTCCTTGGAAATGCTCTCAGAGAACAAACCAAAACTTACCATAGAATGGTTTGCGTTGGAAGGGACCTTTAATTGCCATCAAGCTCTCCCATGGGCAAGGATTTCTTCAACTAGATCAGGTTGATCAAAGCCCCATCCAACCTAATCTGGAATGTTTCCAGGGATGGAGCATCCACCACCTCCCGGCGGTTGCCCTCTGGGCAACCCGGGCCAGAGTCTCATCACCCTCAGCATAAAACATTTCTCCCTTATATCTAATCTAGATCTCCCCTCTTTCAGTTTAAAATCATTACACCTTGTCCTATCACATCAGGCCTTCCTGGAAAAAAAAAAAAAAACCAAAAAAATAAATCTGTCCCCAGCTTTCCTGTAGGCTCCCTTTAG
>VXBJ01005129.1:73889-86046 GCA_013400055.1 Nycticryphes semicollaris
CTCCAGCCCCTCCAGCATCAATATGGCCTCCCCTGGTCCTGCTCCAACAGGTCCGTGTCTTTCTTATCAGTAGCATTCAAGGCAGTCTACTATCTTTTAGTATAGCAGATGATGTATGGGATTGATATACTTCAAAAGTAGAGAGTCATGTGGCTTTAGCCTTCCATCTATTTATTTGCAAGACACTGGCTGGTTAGAGATGGACACTATTCTCCTCTATTTTCTCCTTCTCTTGCCCCAAAAGAGGTGGTTGGGTGTCTCCATTTAGCCACATCACTGACAGCTATTCAAACCCACTGGCTAGTTTGACTTCACCTCTTCTCCTCTGAGACTGGTCCAGGAAGAATCAAGGGATTCTTGGGCATTATAAATGCAAAAATAAGAAAAAGTCTAAAAAGAAAAACCCCACAATTAAAAATAATAATCAAGTCATGGGCACTAAAATTGAAGAAATTGAAAAGCTTTGAGATTGGAGTAATCACAAAAATACCAGCTTTTCCTTAAGAAAGAAAACAGCCCTCCCAAGAAGGAAGACATATCATGGTGCTCTGAAGCCTGTTAGGCTTTGCATTCACATACTTCTAGCTGGTAAAAACTGCTCTGACAGTTACATTCTCTCCTCCATCAGCACTACAACAGCTGGTTTTGTGGACCCTGTGACAAGGATCCTGGCAGAAATTACACAAGAATTAGAGAGACCTGAGCAGGACAAAGGAAACTAAACCAGAGAGTAAAGTTGAGCCCATACATTATCAGGACAGCGCTTCCCACGATGAAGAGGAAGGGGAAGGAAGAGTCAGCCGTGCAGGGAACAATTGCTCCAAGGAAGGGGAAGCAGCATTGTTTGAGAGATTTAACAATAAGACATATAAACCATTCCCCCAACCATACCCCAAAAAAGTCTATTAAAAAAAAAAAAAAAGAAGGGGGGTGGGGGTGGAAAGGAAACACCATAGTCTTTGGGAAGGCTCAGGGCTACCCCGACATCACATTCCCACTCCGAGACAGAAGGAAAGAGAAGTTGCTTTGTTTGAATTTTCCCTGAGGTGCTTCACCAGCCCTCTTCCCCAGGAAGGAAACCTTCCACACACCCCTTCCCCTCAAATCTGCAAAGGCTGACCTGGCTCCTTCTCCCACCTCCCCTAACAGGGCCATGCTTTCAACCATGCTGCTCAATCACTCCCAAGAGCCCTGACGGCCCATGGAAATAGGGGCAAAATCCAGCAGCTCACACCCGGGTCACAAATTCAAGTCCCAGATAGGATAGCAGGAGACCTGCAAGCTTTTCAGGAGCCTTCATGGGAAGCCTATTGGGTTTCCTTTCCCTTTCCCCCTCTCATTGAGGCCATCCCTCCCTCTTTCCAACAGGGACAGACCCCGGGGATGTGACAGACAGTAGTGGTTGTTCAGCCTGGAGAACAAAAGGCTCCAGAGAGACCTTATTGCAGCTTACCATTACCTAAAGGGGACCTACAGGAGAAATAGGGAGGAACTCTGGATCAGGGAATAGAACAACAGGACAAGGGGGAATAGTTTTAAACTACAGCACAGCATTTAGTGCTGATCCCAAAGCTGCCCAGCCTTTCACTGCTCACAGCAGTAATAACCCACTGTCAGATCTCAGCTCTCTGCTCTGTCCCATCCCAGCATCCAGGGGTGCAACGTCACAACATTGGACCATTCCCAGTCCCTCAGAGTACAGATTGGGCCAACCCTTAACTGAATGTTGATCACCTCCCCACAATGGCTGGCAAAGCACTTACACACTTGGAATTTAGCTGATCTCAAGTGATTATTTTGACTATAAACTATAGTTTAATTGACATCAAAGCACTATTTTCCACCTGCTTTTTAGTGCAAAAAACATGGTTTTGCACCTTTTCCCAAAGGAATCTGGATGTGCCTGCTTATCATTCGCATGCTCCATTATCTTTAAACTTTTTCCTACAAATATCTGTGTGCTTCAATGCTACAGCAGCAATATGAGGTCAGACACTGCTCCTTCCTTAATGAAATCTTCTCTTAAATTCCTATAGGTGCCCTGCAAACAAGCTTTCCACCAATCAAAGTGGACACCAGTAGGGACAAGCTGTCTTGGTAACATGAAGGAGACAGATGTGTCTGAAATACAGCGGTGAGAAAACCCTTGATGTGTCACCCAACTTGATTCCCAGCTCCACATATGGAATTAATGACCAGTCATGCATGAGGCTTGTCCAAGTGACACTTAAAACCTGGAGTGGTGAAGCCCCACAGCTGTGCCCCAGTATATCACTACTGATGGAGAGGTGTCCTGCTATCAAACCTAAGCCAATTTATCTCCAAATCCTCCTTTTTTTTTTTTTCTCCTAGTTCTCCAACATTTCAGCCCAAAACTAGAAGTGCAAAAGCCTGCTAGAAAACAATTCTATTCCCTTTTGGTCTTTCTGTTCCTTCAGCCAGCTATCAGCCACATTACCACCTTCACCTAGATCCAAGATAATCCCCATTTCATCCCACATCCTGCCAAAGCAAACACACCATGGCATCCAGCCAGGGCTGAGGACCAAGAGGAACACTTTCATGTGCCCTTGGCTTAATTTCACTTTTATTTTCTCTTACACCAAGAGCATCCATCCAGCTACCCGTGGTGTTTCACACACCTTGAGAAATGAGGAACCAGGCCAGAGAAGGAAGGTTCTCCAGCAATCCTGGGTTTGATCTCTTGTGCATAAAGGCAGCAATAAAACCACTGACCTTTGAAAAAAAGATCTTATCAGCTCACACTTGGCTTGACATTAAGTTGGTCTTTTAAGTCATGGGGTTCACAGCCATGAGATCTTGCTCTTCTACCCCCAGTTACCAACAGGCACTTTGATTTATAAGCTATTCCTGCACCACACACCCCCCAAACACAGGGGCAACAGACCTGCCAGGAAATCTGGTCTCCAAATCTACCCCTCCAGGTTACAGAAGAGCTTTGTGAGAAAGGTGAGTTCTAGAAGAATTTAAGAATCCTGTCATAGCAACCAGCTTCCCAAACACATGCAAACTTGTCTGGTTAGAGAGGCTGACCACCAAAGTTTGAAAAGCAAAGTCAAATTTCAAAAATTCTCTCCACTTCTTTGACCTGCAGCCTTTCATTGGTATCTCCCACAGAGCCAGAGACTGGTTTTCAGGGAATGCTTTCAACCCAAATGTTAAAGGAAGCAGCATTCAATTTAACTCTGACATCTGGCAGGGAATTTTCTCCTCTGAAAGCTCAAGGGATATAAAAAAAATAATAATACTTTAACAAGCATAATAGGAAGTCTTGCAATAACTTTGGGAGGTGACAGTTTAAGAGGCAGATATTTTTCGTCCATTATCCGAAACATCTTTCCAAGCTTCATTAAGCACATTACAAACTTACTTTTTTCAATGGAAGCACAGATGCCATTTGATCTGAAGATTAGGATCACACTTCCTTCCTCTAAAGAAGGGAAACATCAGCAAGGACTGCTGGGGTTAAACTTTAATCATTGCTTAGGAGAGGCCCACACTTGCTGGGGCAGGAGGCCCAGTTTAATAAGTTAGTTGCAACATATTAAGAGACATTTAAAAGACATCTACATACGGTAGCAAGGTTCAAGTCATGCCTTTATTTCACCCCCTCCACCACTTTTGACCTGACTAACGAGCCATCCACAGATGGCAGTGAGCAGAGCAGTGCCCAGTTCCATAAACACAAGTAGAGACAGGCAGAAGCATCCATGTGCAGGGCTGTGAGAAAACGATATTGTGATACTGCTACTTGAGCAGATATCCTCCACAAGACTCTCCAGCCCACAGCTCCAACAACCTTATCAGGTATTTCATTCAAGGCCAGGCTGGATGAGGTTTTGAGCAACCTGGTCCAGTGGTAGGCATCCCAGCAAAGAGATTGGAACTGGGTGATCTTTAAGGTCCCTTCCATCCCAAATCATTCTGTGATTCTACATTTGCTCCCATTTCAGACACTAAGGAAAGAGGTGCACAACAGAAATACACTCAGCTCAGGGAGAAGATCCAGCCAAGGCTGAACTTAATCCCATCCACAGCTGATAAATAAAATAAAAGCTTTGGCAACAGACTTGAAGGAGGCAAGTTTTGAAGCCAGCTTTTCCTGGTGTTGAAGTCACCCCAAAGGCTGCAGACCAGGCCAAGCATTCAGCTCAATGCCTTCATAGATACCCTACTAGCCAAGAGGACGGCTGCAGCACGATGGCTCCTTCCCTCCCAAGGGTAATTCCTTTCCTAGAGTAGTACCAGAATTTTGGTTTCCATTTTAAAGGATGATGTATTTAGAGGTATTAGTTTAGCTCTCCATACAAATTTAGATGGAGACCTCAGCAAGCCACTAACACAAGGCTGGCAAGAATTTCTACCCCACACACTGGTGGAAAAGTGCTAGGACTGTACCCAGCCTTACCACAGAGGTTTGTAGAACACATACAGCAGCTCTATATCAGTTTAAGGAGCAGTTTTTGGAGCATAGAAGCTGTAGAAACCTGAATCTACCAGACGACCTGTAACACCACCAGGGTCCTGCATTTCACCCCAAAGAGGATGAGCAGCTAATGTAGAAGCTCCCTTTGAACTGCTCTTTTAATCTATAGGCACCAGGCAGTTTTTTTGGTCATGATACAACCAAGTGGATGGTTTGCCACTATCTAACCATGACCCAAAGCACTGTGTACCTCCATATCCAGGCACAAAGCTAAGACCCCTAAAGACTGCTGGGATCCAGGTGACTGCTGGAAGCCCTGGACACAGTGGTGCTCTGCAAAGCCCAGCTTTGATTCTTCCACAAAATCACCTCTTGAGCATCAAGCACAGAGATGGGGAAAGATGGGAAGTGGTACCTGGTGTCTTGGTAGAGCCAGTGGCAACTGGCCAAACACTCCAGCACCTCCTCCTGTCCAAAATGCACAATGGTGAGCAAAACACCCAAACTCTGCAGAAAAGCCAAAAAGCAAAGAAACCACGTGAAATCTGTTCCACTTCCATACTCATTCCTAAATATAGGACTGGCCGAGTGCTGCGCATGAACAGCGAGCAAGTGACAGGAGAAGGGGGGAAAGCTCTTAAGGCCATTATCCCTTATCCCTCAATCATACGCTGGCTGCAACATCCTTTCTCCAAGAGGAATATTCAGCTATGGGTTTTGTCACCAGATTGCAGTTCAATAATATGCTTTATAATGCCCTGTTTAGCACCTTCCTCAGTGAAGGCCTATACAAAACATGACTAGCACAGTTTGCTTGCGGTGGCCAAGCTTCTCAAGTGTGGAAATCATCAGCGTACGTGCCAGGCATGGCTTTCCTCCGAGCTCAATTCCTGCTTGTCAGCATCCAGGCTGTTGCAGCGTTGTACCTTTCCACTTCCTCTGCAGTAAAATTGAGTTATTTCGAGGCTCATAATTGACACAAAGTCAAACTCCATCTGCTTCCACAAAGATAAAGATTCCTCTGAGTTCACTCTGCTAAGTGCCTGCGACTTCACTGTCCTGCCTCCCAGTGCAGCTCTCCCGCACTGGGGAGAGGAGGGGTGTGTAATGCCAAAATTAGTGCCCAGATTTGCTCAGAGTTTATTCTGGGCTGGGTGCAAGGCAGTATCTTTGTGCTATTTAAGTGCCCAGACCAATGCAGCATGTCCAACTCCCATCAGTAAGTAGGAGTCATAAAGAGGAAAATGCAATTATCCCAGGAAAAACTCAGGAGCAGACAGCTCTTTCCAATGCCATAGAAATGTAGAATTGTCAAGGCTGGAAGGGACCTTCAAGATCGTCTAGTCCAACCATCAACCTAACTCTGATAAAAAGCCATCACTAAACTGTGTCACTCAGCACTGTTAAATCAGAGTCAGACAGGTATCCTACCTATACATAATTCAGTTCATTGCTTATTTTAACTACTACTAGAAAAAAATATAAAACCTTTCCAGAGGTGCTACAGTCCACAGCCAAATATCCAGGGTGGAAAAGCAAAAGCCACAGCAGCTTTGATCTTTGCACCCAAGAAGAAAGGGGATTAAAAAGACTCAAGTGCTGCCTGTAGTTTTCAAAGCAGAGAGGCAGCATGAAAATATTAGTGAGCTGGAGGAACAGAGAAAGGCAAACAGCAAGAAAGCAGGTACGCAGGCAGGAAATAAGTAGTGAGATTTTCTTCAATGATATAATTATACTATTGGACGACAAATCCATTTGTGCTGTATAAATAGAGGCAGTCGAGCCAAGTCACCCCGTTGCCAAAACTAGCACCAGGAGGTCATCAGCTTAATGCAGAGTTGTTGCACTTAGTGAGTGACAAGTCTGGATGTGATTTGATGATACTCTCACCATCACAGCCAGTGGACAGGAAGGGGGGCAGCCAAACCAGCATGTTCACCACCATCTTCCCGAGCCCTGCTCCACCAGGCAAACACCTTATGGAAAGTTTTGTTGCACGCTCAATTCTTTCAAGCCAGAATAATCATTCAAATTCCTAACCATGTTTTCTGCAACCACTCCTTTTAGAATCAGAATTGCTGAGTTTGGAAGGACCTTTCAGGTCATGGTGTCCAACCATCAACCCAACACTGACAAACTCACCACTAGCTCATGTCCCTCAGCACCACGTCTGCACAGCTTTTAAATGCCTCCAGGGATGGTGAGATTCCACCACTGCCCTGGGCAGCCTCTTCCAATGCTTGATAACCCTTTCTATGAAGAAAATTCAGAGTATCAATCATAAACCTCTCCTGGTAGAACTTGAGGCCACTTCCTCTTGTCCCATCACCTGTTCCTTGGAAGAAGAGGCCAACCCCCCAGCTACACTCTCCTTTCAGAGAGTTGGAGAGAGCCAGAAGGTCTCCCTTCAGCTTCCTCTTCTCCAGGCTGAACACCCCTAGCCTCTCCTCATAACATTTGTGCTCCATACCCCTCACAAACGTCATTGCCCTTCCCTGGACCTGCTCCAGCCTCTCAGTGTCTTTCTTGTAGTGTTTTAGGTAGCCACCATCCCACAAACTGGCTTCGGCCTGCGAGCCGTACAGCATCATACCCCAGGGTACAGCCCCACATGGATAAACATCTCGGCAAGGTTTTGCTCCCTCTTATATAGAAAGATATTCCTTCCCCAGTGCAGTGCACACGTGATGGGCAAACTGTGCCTTTTTCAGAGGAACATGGACAGGAGGACTGTCCCTTGACAGTTAAAATATGGCATGAAGTGGCACTGTGCAACTGCTGTGCACCTGCACTCATGCAGTGGTTTGTGGGGAAAGGGGTTTTCATGAGGAATCCAGTCCTTTCTCAGAATCCACAGAGAAGTCAAGGGTGCAAATCTGTCAACAGCAAAACCAACACCAGGCTTGTGCTTTTAAACATTTTAAGCATTTTGTGAGAGAAGTCAAAGGTCTTTACAGAACAGAGCCCCCCCCGCCCCCTTCAGCAGAGCACCTATTCCCTTCTCCAAGGGCTGCAGGACTAGGGGAAATAAGAAGAAACGAGGTCTAAACACAACCCCTGCCCCAGCAACCTGCATGTGTGTGGATCATAGAAAAGTTAGAATTGGAAGGCACCTTAAAGATCATAGAGTTTCAACCCCCCTGCCACAGCCAGGGACACCTCCCACCAGACCAGGTTGCTCAAATCCCCATCCAGCCCTGATCATGTCAGCCCAGGGAAGCAGGGGTGACTGCAAGACACACAATTTTTTTATCTGAAGCACTACAGCTGAGGTTCTCCAGCTACAGGGAAAATGCATGTGATGAGGTCTACAAGACCTGCTGGGGAATCATAGAATAATTTGGGTTGGAAGGGATCTTAAAGACCACCTAGTCCAACCTCCTGCCGTGGGGAGGGACACCTCCCACCACACCAGGTTGCTCAAAGCCCCATCCAGACTGGCCTTGAACACCTCCAGGGATGGGGCAGCCACAACTTCCCCGGGCAACCTGTTCCAGTGCCTCACACTCACACACTCTTTCTGCTATTCAATCTAAATCTCCCCTCTTCCAATTTAAAGTCATTACCCCTTGTCCTGTCACTACACTTCCTGACAAAGAGTCCCTCTCCAGCTCTCACGTGGACGCCATATGGAGCTTCAATACCACCAGATGATGGGCATCCCATGCCATGTCAGAAGCTGTTTCAGACACATCCCATACCTCTGAACCATGCCCTCTTACAACCCAGTTGCAGCCCTCCAGGCTGGTCCCAGTTTCACCCAGAAGTCCCTGCTGATGGCCAGAGGCAACACCCTTGGATTTAGGAACAAATCTTTTCTGCGAGCAGCTTGTCTTGCTCTCCCCTCCATGTGTAAAGGCTACTGAGCTCCACAGGTTTATTTCAGAGGAGACTGGAAGTTACTTTTCATCAGCACCATACTTTCCAACAAACATACACCTAAGTGAAGGTACCACAAACACCTGCTGACATCAAAGCATCCTGCCTTACAGTGCAAAGGATAATGGATCTCAAGTAAAGTCAGGACCTTGATGTACCAGCAGTGCAAGTTCCCATATTGCCAGAAAACCACAAGTCCGAGTAACATACAAAGTTCTCCATATCTCACAGCAGACAAATCCCACTACTGTCCCCAACTCACATCACAAGAAAGCCCTTTGGAAGATGACATCTCTGCGGCAATTTAGTTTCTTCTCTCCTTTTGCTTGCGATGGACCAAATGTTTTAGGGATTATCAATATTTTTCCAGCAATCCCCTCGACCTCCATCTCACCCCACCCATCAGCTTCACATCGTATTTCATGACTATGTGTATCATCCTGCTTCCACTAAGTTGTGGGGAGACCCGCCAGGTTCACAGCCCCTGCTCAGCAGAAATTGGACTTGCTGGCATTGGTCAGGGAAGAGAGCAGCCTCAAACTCTCTAATTAAATCATTTTTCACTTTATTCTGTGTTTTATCCCATTACAGCTCATGAGCTGTCCTAAAAAGACCCATGTCTGGCCTGAAAAAACACCCTTTTGCCAACAGTACTTGGAGAAACTTAAATGGCTTACCATGCCATTTGAAGCATCCCCCGTGCTGTTCCCACCTCCAGTGTGAATAAGCACCATGAAAAAGATGCTTTACAGTTTAACATCAACCTTAAGAGCAGCCCAAGAGCACCAGTGGAAAGTTGAAGCTCCAAAACTAAGCATACCTCCCATGCTCTTCAGCATCTCCAGCAACACCCCACATGCGCTTTTTCCCACCCCCACATGGCACTTTCCCGTTTCCATATTAAACACAAGGAACCAACACATTCCCTGCTGCCCTCCTCCCAAATTATTCACAGAGCAACCCACGGAGTCTCTCTAAACCAGGCTGGTGGGGGGGTGGGTGCGCAGCAGAGACAGGTTCAGCTGCCAGACACTTCTGCACCACGTGCAAATGCCTTTCGGGGGGGAAAGTGGCTAAAGATAGCTCCCAGTCCTGTAATCAGACCCACAAGACTCAGATTTTACTCCCACCCCAGCTAATGGGGACAGACAATTCCTCTATACATCTAAACCATTACAAGCTGCTTTTGCAAGGAGCTGCCTGGGTTTGAAGACCTCCGTTGTGTTCTCAGTCCAACCCCAGGGTTCCAAAATTACTCAGCCATCAGGAGGAACAACAGTGATGCTCAGATAATGGGGTTTTTTTAGCTGCAAAACACACCATGGTGGGCATCCCGCAAGGTGATGAACCAGTCCCTGTGTCACTGACGCAGCAGCAGGAAGGTTTTCCCCATCACCACCTTCACACCCTGCTGGCTCCAAAGATGCTCCGTGAACTCAGCCCGTTGGCACGCTCAGGATAAAGTGAGCAGAGCCCTTCGCCAAATATTGGCCCCCACAGAGCTTCCAGCTATTTTTGGCAGGTTGTGTCCAAAGCTGAAAGTATTTATAGTATCTAGTTACCATCCATCACTGTGGAAAAAAAAAAAATAGAAAAATATCATAAATTAAGTGTTCATCATTTGGCTATTGCACTGGAGAGAAACTGTTAGAAAGGAAAAGGGAAGGAGGAACGTTATTGCAGATTCCCCTTCCTTGCCCTGTTCCATGTACTCCATTTCTAGTGGCCATGATCCTCCACTGGACCTGTCTCTCTGGTTCACATGAAACAGTGACATTATGCTGAGGTGTAACGGAGTAAAAACGAGGTCTGAAAATGTTGGAGCCAGGTAAAGTCTCCCACACGCCATTTTTCAGACCCTCTCTCCCATCTCAGCCTCCACCACCACCCAAAATCCCCACCCCCTCAGGCTTGTCTCACCACCTTCATGCAGGTGTTGCACACCCTACCCATTCCAGCCCATCACCAAAGACAAGCCTCCATCAAGTCACCTCCATCCCAACAGAGGCCACCCAGTGCATTCTGCTAGGTTCCTCAAACACCACCTTCAACTCCTCCGTGGCAACTCTTCAAGAACGTTGCTACCCAATTAGACTGTGAGACACATCACAGAGAGCACACAACAGGGACACAGGCTGACCTGGGACACCAGTCAGCTATACTCAAAGGCTGAAGTTCTGCTTCCTATGATTCCATGAGGCACAAAGCAAACACTTGCCCTAAATCCCAGCATGACTCAAGCCATACAGGAGAAAGGTCTAGCTTTCAGGAGGGGAGTAAGGGAAATCAAGGCCAAGCCATTTTTGAGGGGTGGTGCATTCAGGTAAGTCCTGCTCATCCTTCAAAGTCATACTCTCTTGCTCTGCAAAGCAACTTCCAGAAGGAGGAAAAAAAAATACAACAAGCACCAAAAAACACACACACACAAAAAAAAAAAAAGAGTTCTCAAATTTAGACCCTTTCTGCCTAAGCTGAAGTGTGACAGGACACAACTGAAACACTCTAGGAAGAAAATGCATCAGCTTGAGTAGATCTCAAGCACCTGAGATCTCCAGGATGGCTACAACATGTCTTCACTAAGCCTATGCCACCAGTATCTTTCAGCATTTTACAGTTCCTCTATGAAAGAAAGGACAAGCAGCAAACCCTTTGTCCATCATTTACGACATGGAAAAAAAAGAACATCAAACTCCATTTACTCTGTGGGGCTCCAGGACTTTTTACAAGGGCATGTAGCGACAGAATGCAGGGTAATGACTTCAAACTGAAAGAGGGGAAATTTAGATGAGATTTCAGGAGGAAATTATTTGCTGTGAGGGTGGTGAGAGCCTGGCCCAGGTTGCCCAGAGAAGCTGTGGCTGCCCCATCCCTGGAGGGGTTCAAGGCCAGGTTGGATGGGGCTTTGAGGAACTTGGTCTGGTGGGAGGTGTCCCTGCCCACAGCAGGGGGTTGGAATTAGATATAAAATCTTAGAACAGTTATAGTTAGAAGGGACCTTAAAGATCATCGAGTTCCAATCCCCCTGCCGTGGGCGGGGACGCTTCCCACCAGACCAGGTTGCTCGAAGCCCCATCCATCCTGGCCTTGAACACCTCCAGGGATGGGGCTTCCTCAACCTATTCCAGTGTCTCACCACCTTTACAGTAAAGAATCTCTGGTATCTCAACTAAATCTCTCCTCTTTCAGTTTAAAGCCATTACCCCTTGTCCTATCACTACATTCCCTGACAAAGAGTCCCGTAGGGTACCTTTATCTCTAAAGGTCCCTCCCAACCCAAACCGTTCTACAATTCTGTTGACTCTGTAGCTGGTTTCAACTCTATAACAAGAAAATTACTTAAATATGGCCCTCATATTTCATGGCAAGGAGAGAATTCATTATGACTAGGACGCAAGACTTTCCCCACAGCTAAGTAATGCCATCTTCCCAAATGCCCAAATCTCTCAACCTGACAGTGAGCCCTGGGGTAATCCAGAAACCTTAGCAGTCCCAATATATATAAATCCCCTCACCAAACAGCCATAGCACAATTTATTTCAAAGCTCAGCCACTTGCAGCTATATTTATTTCTTTAATAGCAGCTACATCGCCTCAGCCCAATGCTTTTCCTCGACAGCTCTGCCATTTAGCAAGCATTAAACCCGATGGTGCATGAGACATAACAGGGTTTTTACTCACACCCCTGTCCAAGAGCTGGCTCAGTAGAGCTGACAGCCACAAGTGTTTTAGGCAATATTTATCTTATACCTTTCCTTCCAAAAAAAAAAAAAAAAATTATTAAGCAGCCAGCCAGCCTTTTGGAATCAAACATTAAAGATCTGTCATCAAAAG
>VXBJ01005129.1:86378-99959 GCA_013400055.1 Nycticryphes semicollaris
AAAATTTTAGAGCAGCGAAAAAAAAAAAAAAAAAACAATAAACCACAATAAAAAGCAACCAGCAAAAGCCAAGAGTGGCTGAGCTGAAACACGTACAAGAATGGTTTGGGTTGGAAGNAGCCAGCCAGCCTTTTGGAATCAAACATTCAAGATCTGTCATCTAAAGTGGCCAGTTTGCAAGCAGAACATCTCATCAGCTTCAGGCAATGCTGAAACACAGCAATAAGTTTTAGGACTGCTAGGAAAAAAAAAAAAAAAAAAAAATAAACCAAAAACAACCAACCAAAACATCCCAAACAAACAAAAACACACAAAAAAATCCCAAAACAACAAAAAACATGTATGTGCAAGTGGATTTTTCAAACCTGACTCAATCATTTATCCTACCTGTCCCCACTGAGTCCATGGGTACAGTAGATNGTTACTCCAAGCCCCATCCAACCCGGCCTTGAACCCCTCCAGGGATGGGGCAGCCACAGCTGCTCAGGGCAACCTGGGCCAGGGTCTCACCACCCTCACAGCAGAGAATTTCTTCTCCAGATCTCACCTCAATCTCCTCCCTCTTTCAGTTTGAAGCCATTACATGTCCTTGTAAAACCTCCCTCTACAGCCTTCTTGTAGTCCCCCTTCAGATACTGGAAGGGGCTCCAAAGTCTCCCCAGAGCCCTCTCTTCATATTGAACAACCCCAACTCTCTCACAGCCTGTCTTCACAGCAGAGGGGGTCCAACATCCTGATGTGGACCTGTTCCTAGAGGTCCACATCTTTCTTGTGCTGTGGACTCCAAACCTTGGCACAGCACTGCAGATGAGGTCTCACCAGAGCAGAGAGGGAGAATCAGGATGTGAAGTCCAGCTTCTTGACCAAGCAGCAGGCTGCTCCCATAAAATGGCAACACTCAAACAAGAGCTTTCCTCTCCACCAAATGCTCCTCATGGGACCCCAAAAGCCTATTTAAGTATATATCTTATGAAGCCTAAAAAAGGTTTTGTGGGGAAAGAAGCCACATGAGCAAGTAAATTGGGCTGAGGACCAGATTTTATTCCAGAGGGTGAAAGGTTAGAGGTAAGATGGCACACATCTAACATGATTTCAGCTGTGCTTGCTGCCTTCTACTTCCCACTCACTTATTCTCTCTTCCTCTTAGATCTAATCCCAGGTTCCACCACAGTTATGCTTCACTTCCAATTCGAAGCAGAAAACTTCTTCTAAAACATACCAAATGGGTCAGGGCATCCAGTTTGCAGCAATCCAGGTAAAAAGACGGCTTCGAAATCACTGCAACCACCGTCCCTCAATGCGAAAGGCTGGTTTGTGTTTTCTGACTGTGGTATTTAAACAAGAGAAATTTCACAGGAGACACTGCCTTAAGCAAAGCTGTTTGAGCTAGAATAAGTACCAATAGATGTTCTTTCTCCCCAGCTTAGCATCATTTTGAGCCAATTCAGATATAATGTTCAGTATATCAATTCTCATAGAAATCAGATGGCTTTACTGCATGAGATGCTGGAATTGAATAGCCCCAGGAACTCACATTTCCACTTAATTCAAAAAACCCAGTGTTAAAATAAGTTGCCATCACAAAGCCAGAGTCAGAAACGCTGGATGCTGTGTTAAGTCCCATTAGCTGATTACACGGCTGAGAGGCAGCAAGGGTTTGCTGAAAAAGTCAACCCGACTGCCCAGTTTGGGAACCAGACAGTCGCATTGACCTTGGACATGGCAGCATGTAACAGCAACGAGCGTTTGCTCCCACTTTTGTCAAAAGCCATCTCATTGAACAGCTCTGACTACCTGCTGCACAGACAGGGCTGATGTTCCTTGTCTCCTTCTCTGGAGATAGTCAAAACCCGCCTGGACGCATTCCTGCGTGACCTGCTCTAGGTGTTCCTGCTCTGGCAGGGGGATTGGACTAGATGATCTTTCAAGGTCCCTTCCAGTCCCTGAGATTCTGTGACCAACTGTGGCTGGGCCAGCTGAGCCTTGGAATGTGGATTTGCAGAAGTGGGGGCTATATTTCTGCCATCAGACTATGGCACAGATCACTCTTGCCAAGTCCCAGCTCCATCTCCCCTGTCACAACACCAGTTGGTTCAAACCAGCCTTCTTCATGCCCTTCTGGAGAAGTCCACACAGCACAGCAGTACAACAGAAAAAAGAAATAAAGTTATTCCAAAACTGGGATATGGCTGCAAAAAGCAACCAGCAGAAGCCAATAATAGCTGGTCTGCACAAGAAAGATAACAGAATGGTTTGGGCTGGAAGGGAACTTAAAGGTCATCTTGTTCCATTTCCCCTGCCATGGGCAGGGACACCAGGTTGCTCAAAGCCTCGTCCAACCTGGCCTTGAATTCCTCCAGGGATGGGGCAGCCATAGCTTCTCTGGGCAACCCTCACAGCAAAGAAGTTCTTCTCCACATCTCAATCTCCCCTCTTTCAGGGTCAAACACTTCCCCCTCATACCAGGGCTCCCCTCCCTCATCAAGGGCCCCTCCTGGAGCCCTTTGAGGGACTGGAAGGGGCTCCAAGGTCTCCCTGGTACCTTCTCTCCTCCAGGTTGAGCCGACCCCAACTGTCTCAGCCTGTCCTCACAGCAGAGGGACTCCATCCCTCCCAGCACCTCCGTGGCTTCCTCTGACCCCACTCCAACAGGTCCATGTCTGGACACAGCACTAAGTTCTCTCCAAAGCAGAGGGGGAGAATCCTCACCCTCACCTTACTGGCTGCACTTCTTTTGCTTGACTTTGTGGTACTGGTGTCCACAGAAGTCATAAAAAAACAACAGGCAAGTAAACCAGGGAAATACCTTCCACCCTGGCCCCATTTCCTAGGAGGAGCAGTCAAAGAAACATGTTCCCTGTTTAAGTCCTTGCCTTGTTCTCAGATGTCTGGTTTCAAACTCCACCCCACACACACCTCCAGGAAAGGAGCTTTTGCAGAGGCTGGAGATGAACATTTCCATTTCCTCATCCCAAAAGGGAAAAGAAAATTTCCAAGCAGTGATCACACCACTCTCTTGTAAAACAGGTATCACCAAGTCTCCCTCTTGGGTATTTTCACACAAGAAAATAAACTCTATTCAAAAGGTTGCCCAGGGAAGTTGTGGATGCCCTGGAAGGCTAGATGGGGCTTTGAACAACCTAGTCTAGTGGAAGGTGTCCCTGCCCAGGGCAGGGGGGTTGCACCTTGATGATCTTTAAGGTCCCTTCCAACTCTAACCATTCTATTATTCAGGTAATACGTGGTAGCTCCTGTAAAGCGTGCACTTCAACATCAAGGTGGGAGCCAAGTGATTCCTAGCCCAGGTTCACATCACTGTACTCTTTACCAGCTTCAACCCATGTTTTCACCATCCTTGCAGAGGGTCAGTGACCTAGAAGAACGTCAGGCCAAGCTGGGAGAACCACCCTCCCTGCACCTGCTGTCAATAGCCACACAAAAGCATCAAGAGCTCTTTCTCCAAGCAAAGAGCAGCCTGGTGAGACACAAGAAGGTGGAACCCTCAATTTAATTCAATCCCCATTGAGACCAGCTACTCCCTTCATTAAGCACCAGCCTGCTCATTATACCCACAACCGTGCAGCAGAGTAACCACCCGTCTCCATTTTAGACACGTTTGACCAGTTTACAAGGCTCATTTCCTGAATTGCCCAATTAATATTAAAAAAAAAAAAAAAACAACATACAAAACAGTTCTTAGAGGGACTTACAGAGTAGCAGGAGCACTTCCAGCACAATTCCTTGTTGGATGTTTCCCTACCGCCACAAGACCCGAAACACTCACATCTCTCAAGCCTTCCTGATCCCGCAAGTTTTAATAGTGCTGATAAGCTCCCAGCTGGAACAGCTCTTGCGCACAGCAGCTTTTATCTGCCACAGAGCACACTTGTTGCAGAGCCTTTCTTATCACTATTTACAAATATCAGCAGAGATAGAGAGAAGCACGTAATGGCCAGGAAGGGAAGGTGGAGAAATACGAAAGGACACGTCGTCTTTTGACTCTGTTCACCCAGGCTCCTGACCTCGGGGGCTCACTGCTCCTCACCCCATGTACCCTCAGAAGCTCCACAGCCCCCCCAGCAAGGACAGCCCAACACCCAGCTCCATAAGGAGAGGAGCAGACTCCAGACTTTAAACCAGCTACGCCCCTCCAAGGGAACAGGCAGCTAAGCTACGAAATTCAGAGAAATAGAAGGAAAAGCCAATATATTCCCTGAGCAGAGGGCAGGGAAGAAGCCAAGACAGCATAAGTGATTGCCTCATGGGTTCAATACAGCACTCAGGACATCAGGACAACCAGATTATTACCCCAGAAGCTTGGATTTAAGAACATTTTTAGCATTACAAGCTGACGCTTCAAAAAATAGGGAACACACCCCACCACCGAGTTAAAGCTTACTCTGCTTTTCGAAGTGGATCTATAGCTGTTCACTGCAGGATCTCTCTAAAAGTTTGGACATCAGGTTACAGCGTCACAGTAAACGCACAGGCTTCGTTCCTGCTCACTAATCACATTCCCACTGTAAACAGTGGTGTTTAGCTCATCAAGGAGATAAAAACCACGAGGGATTTTTCAACCCGTCAGGAGCCTCCAGGTCACAGGCCCAAATCCAGCCTTGCTATTAAACCAGTGGACCTCCCCCACCCCTGGCCAGAAGGGTCCATCCACCATCAGAGGTATTTATCACCCCACTCCAGGTGATGCCAGGGCAGGTCACCAGCATCATTAAGGCTTCCCAGTGTGTCAGTATTCAGCCAAGCATGGTCTGAGATCAACACACACCAAAAGCTCTCTCAGCCTGGCAGATGGACTGCAACAGGCGAGCTGTTGGCAACACCTCCACGGAAGTGACCCCTAACACGAAGCATTTCCAATCTGCAGCAACTTTTGGGAGTTGAATTACAGAACCAGTGCAGGTTTTGAAGGCTGGAAACCCAAAACTGGATGAATTGACTCTGCCATGCTTTTTCTTTTGGGGGAAAAAATAGGTATGTTCACATTTGATCTGGATGGGCATCTTATTTCAAGAGATCTGAAGTTCTTAGCTAGAAGATGAGTATTTTAATCTGCCATGGCAAGACCCTCTGTCCACTTCATTAGTCCATGTGTGGTCAATCGCCAGTACCCACTGAGCCATGGCAAGTGGTTGCATGAACTCATACCATGTTTTTCATGCCTTTAAAAGAGACTATTCAACAATTCTCCATAGTCATCTTCACTGCCCAGAGAAAGATACTGGTCTGTGTCACCCCTCAAAACAAGTACCAAACACTAAGTGTTCAAGGCCAGGCTGGATGGGGCTTTGAGCAACCTGCTCTGGTGAGAGGTGTCCCTGCCCAGGGCAGGGAGCATAGAACTTGACCTTTAAGGTCCCTTCCAACTCTCATCTTTCTATGATTCTGTGTCCATCAAGCCAGCAGGCATGATGGCTTCATAGGACTCTGGGTGCAATGCTGTCCTTTCTGTACCCCAGGTTTCCCCACTTTGGTTACCTCCACTCTGATGGCACTGCTCACCTTCTCCCCAACACCCTCACGCTTCCACAGGGAGAACAATATTCCAGGCATCATTGAGTTAACGGAGCTGCATTACCAGATACATCCATCTCACTTCAAACAACACTCACAGCTTACAGCTCACTTCAGTTAAGGACTTTTGACTTAAATGCAGCAGAAGAAAAAAAGTTGGTAGATACTAAATCCTAGTAACCACATGCAAAGCAGGTGGACCTTGCAATAGATCACCTCCAGGTGGACAATTCATGTTTTTAGCAGCTCCCAAGCCTTTAATATGCTATGTGTTGGCCCCTGACAACACCTGGGAAGCTGAAAAGGTTCTTGCCTCCACCACAGGTCCTGGGCAGAAGATGCTCACCCACCTCAGAGGAATTTGTTGGGAAACGTTGGCACTAAAGACCCTCTTGCATCCAAAGACTCCCTTCTCAGCTCCAGAGCTCTATCAAGCCTCAGAAAAGCTGAGCTCCTCGTTACTCCTCCTACCCTCACACAAGCTCAGGCCCAAAGCCAAAAACCACAGCACATTGCAGGGCTGATACTTGCCCGGGTACAAACACAAGGAAGGACAGTTCCTCAGCCCCTGGCCTTCAGCCTCACGCTCCTGCCCATGTTTTCAGGGACAGTGGCTCTGTTGCTATAATCTCACAAGCAGCTTTATTTTCCTTTGCAAAGCAAAGCTGTATAAGGAGAACCCGCACATTTTGTGCTTCAGGAACACGCGTCTACACAGCAGCATGACCTTGCAAGGCACAAAGGCTTGCCTGGCAGCCTAAAAGACACCAGAGCACATTCACTCCCCATCACATTAACATTTTAACATACACAGCTGTCTTAGTGACAAGTAGGCTGCATTCCTGTAACATATAGCTCTCCAAGAGCAAGAGCCTGGAGATCCAAACTAAAAAAAAAAAAACAAAAACCCATCCTTACACAAAGGAGACAGATTAGGAAACACTTGTGATAAGGGAAAGTATCTCCAGCCAGGCTGTCAACCTTGCACTTCAAATTAGGCTTTTAATGAGGACTGCAAGCACCCTGCATTTCGGTGATTAAGTTGGAGCTAAATATGAGTTTTGCTGCTTCCTTCTTAATGCAGATCCTGCCTCCAGGTTTCAGGCAGGAGCAGAAATGGAGAAGACAAGCACAACAGCGAGAGGCTCGTGGGCTTCTCAGGCACCAGCAATTTTCAAAGCCTGTGCCAAAGGCCAAGCAGGGGAATAACCCACTCCTAAAATAAGAGCTACCCACCACAATGTATTTACAGAACCTCAAATGCAACATAGCAAGCGCTTCAGGAGTTCACAGGACCCAGATCATGAGTATAGGGAAAAATGAGGCAGNTTTGGTATCTATGCAAGAGCTGGCAAACAGGGCTTACAAGTTCGCTGTGCTAAGCGCAGAGCAATCCTTTATGATAAACAGAATTTGCACGTGAGCAGGAACACATCTAAATATAGATGTTTTGAGAAGCCCTAGGCCTCGCCTCACCTCTTGACTTGACAAATTCCAGGGCTCCTAAAAAGCCCCAAACCATCCACCAGATCACAAGGACCTTTCAGCCATTATGACTGTGGGGATCTCTAAGTCAGTTTGCGGACATGGTTGGAGAAATCACAGCCCGAAAAGCAGCTGGATTTGTGCCTGGACACCCAGATTAGGACATAATTGCTGCCTGTTTGCCAGATTCGAAACCACAATAGGTTTGACTGACAGTTTAAAGTCTCATTGACAAGATGCAGGAATAATTAGTAGTAGATTGACACCAAAATTCCCACAATACCTGCAAACATAATCACTGCTGTATCAGGCAGCTGCCTACAAAACATCACCTACTTGACAGCCTCAAGGAACTTCTTCACGCATCTTTTTCGTACAAGAAAGTAGTCGAGTAAGAGAGAGACACCAGTTTTGAACACGCACCTCTTTCCTTTTTTCATCCCCAAGAAAGGTCAAAGGGTTAGATGACTCCTTCCTACATCAACAGCTGAGGCACACAAGAAATACTTTAATCCCAAGGAAAGCATTAATTACCTCCTGGCAAACAAACAAAAAAAAACCCCAACCAACCAAACCCAAAAAACAAACACACAAAAATATCCACTAATTTTCTCAGAGTGACCTCACCACCATGTTAAATCACTGTAAACAAGCCTAAGCCCTCTCTCCATCTCAGAGGCAGGGTTTGGGCACCAGTAGCACCTCCAGTTAGCATGACCTGGGAAGCCCCCAGCCCCATCTTAGCCCTTTACAGCATGATGGAAAAGCACTGGGCATGGCAGGGAGCTCAAGCACGACCCTGAGTATATCCCAGTTTTACCACCACCTTTCAAGACCTCACTCAGGAAAGAGCCCTGCAGTCAGGACCATGGGTTTCAGATGGGGTAACACACAACAGACACCTTGAAAGGGCCAAGCCTGCACTTTAACACCAGGTTCCCACCCTCTGGCAAGGTCCTAGGAAATTCAGCAGGACAGTAAGCCTAGACACGAGCCTCAAATCCTTTCCAAGCTCTTAAGCGACCCACTCCAGGATTAGACCTCCTTCCCAAGAACCTCACAGAGCACTCCATGCATCACCCCACCACCTTCAGGCACAAAGCCCCATCTCCAAGCCTGAAAGTTTAACGCATTTTATCCATTTTGCTGCAATTCTGCAGACCCTTGACTTGATTTTGGACTCAGGCAATTTGATTTATGATTAGGTGGCTGTCAACTCAAGAGATTCATCAATACGAGATAAGTGGCCCCAGAGACCCCCTAATAGAGCGGCTCAGAAGGCGGCTCAGCTGCTGAAGGGTACAGCCAGTCCATTACATCTTTTTAAATGCTACACCCAAAATATCTATTAAAAGGAAAACCTGGCCTTCACCATGTGTTTTTTAAGTCAGACACAAGATGCTTTCCCTGAGCAACCTGCGCAAACGTGAACCTGAAGCTCGGCGTGGCTAAAACAGCGGGTGAGCAGAATATTTCTGCGTCTAACCTCCGGCTGGGAGAGGAAGAAGTTTAATTTCAGCTCACCAAAGAGGGGGGAGGGGGCAGGAGGAAGGGAAGCAAAACACAGGGGCCAGACATTCATCAAGAGATTGTACCAGTTACAGCCGAGTTTTAAGGCCATTTTGAGAGAAACGGCAAGAGTTTAAAATAAATAAATAAAATTAAAAATTAAAGGCAAGCTTGCTTTAAGAGGAAAAGCACAAGATAAAAGCTGCTTTAGCTCAGTGCCACATGGTAAATCTGAAAGTGAAACAGATCCTTTTGAGCACTCCCAGACAAGAAGAGCATAAATTTACAGTCCATCACCTCCAAGGTTTACGGGATCCGTCAGCCTGGACCCTGAGCACCAGGCAAAGCCTTGCAGAACACCCAGCTCCCAAGCAGCCAGTGACGTGGAGGACATGGTGGTTAAAGAGCAGGAGGATTCAGTTTTGTCATGACTAAGGAATTACGATAAAACCAGTAAGAGCTATTTCTGAGGAAGAGATCAGACGCCAGCAGGTCTCTGCACAGAGCACAGCAATGGAGCCAGCGCTCAGATTTGTGCATCACCCCCAAACGAGGTGCTATTTGTCCATTGTCCTCCCCCTCCCATCCCCATCCCACCCTTCATCCAGCAAGGAAAAAAAAGTACCATCCCAATTCAGCAATACCTGAAGCCACACAAGGAAAACAAAAAAAAAAAAACCAAAAAAAAAATCAGTAAAAAAAAACCCCAAACATTCACAAAGGAAACATTTCTCATAAAGCTGATCCTGCCCAAAGACCAGGCGGGGGAAAGAGGCAGAGCTCAGTCTCAACGGGTAATGGATTCAGTGTGTGAAAACACACGATGCGCTGAGATAGGCACGAGCATGGAAAAATTTCCTCTTGCCACCCAAGAAGGTCCTTGTTTGAATACCCTTCAGGGGAACACTCTGTACCTTGAAACCACTCCTTGGCAGAAGTCTTCCACAAATATTTAATTACATACAAAAATAAGGCTTGCCTTTTTTTTCCTCCCCGCACTCCCCCAGGTTATTGAGCAACAACAGGCTATTTAACCAAATATTCAGGCAGTATCTGTGGGTATTTTTGAAGGAAGTGGGGAGAAGACAGCAGTTAGCTAAAGAGGAAAATCTAGTGAAGACCAGCACCAGGGTGCAGCTTGGTTTTGTTGTTGGGGTGGTTTTTTTTGCCTCTCTGAAAGTCAAGACATACATTAAAGTAGTTGTACCTAATCGCTGTTTATAGAGGGGCTGGCAGGCAAAGGCAACTGCTATAAACAGTCTTTTAAATCCCTTTTCCCAGCATCACGCCTAGAATATTCCTACAAAGGTCTGCTGAAACCCGGGAGCGTGCTCAGGGTCAGGGAAAGCCTGCAGGGAGGGGAATATTTCACTTGGGGTTGATAAAAAAAATCTAAAGAGGTGCCTGGGTCCCACACACACCCCTGCAAGATCCTCCTGGACCCCTGGGTGGGCAAAGGTTGTCACCTCCACGCACATTTTAGCACGGAAGCAGCTCCTTAGTGTGACACTGCCCTCTCCTGAGCAGAAAGAACCGTTCAGCTTCATGCCCAGCACCAGGCAGGGATTTTTTGAGGGAACAGACACCCTGCTACAAAGAGAAAAGCCAAAAGACACCACTCACCCCACAACGGCTCCAGTTAACACCAGCAAAGACCAAAGCAGCCACAACTTTCTCACACCAACAGAGCTCCTTGTTTTTCTGCACAAGGGGAAACTATCAAAACCACCTCCTCCTCCCCCACCATTTGGCCTCCTTGAAGCATAATTACCAGCTGCTGCAGCCTAACGAGGCCCCTTTATTGCCACAGCCAAGTGGCTGCCAGGTGGATCCCATCACTTCACCTCAACGTCAGCAGGAAGGTGCAAAGTATCTCATTAAAGGGCTTTTAGATAGAAACCCAGCCCCTCTGGATGCATCTTCTCAAGAAAAAGGAGTTTCTGACTGGCACTGAGTTCCTCTACCCTGTGTTTGTAGGAAAGCTGATTTCAGGAGGAGCCCTAAGTCCCCAACCATGACCTGCTGGAATGAGTCTAGGGGAAGGCCACGAAGATGATCATAGGGCTGAAGTATCTCTCTATGAGGACAAGCTGAGAGAGCTGGGGAGGTTCAGCCTGGAGAAGGAAGGCTCCTAGAAGACCGTGGAGCCCCTTCCAGTCCTCGAGGGGGCTCCAGGAAAGCTGAGGAGGGACTCTTGATGAGGGAGGGAAGCCCTAGGGTAAGGGGGAAGTGTTTGACACTGAAAGAGGGGAGATGGAGATGAGATGTGGGGAAGAACTTCTTTGCTGTGAGGGTGGTGAGACCCTGGCCCAGGTTGCCCAGAGAAGCTGTGGCTGCTCCATCCCTGGAGGGGTTCAAGGCTGGGTTGAGTAACTTGGTCTAGTGGGAGGTTTCCCTGCCCATGGCAGGGGGTTAGAACTTGACAATCTTCAGGGTCCCTTCCAAAACAAACCATTCTATGATTCATGTCCAACCCAAACACTTTCAATGTTAGGGTAACCAACCTTCACACACAAGCCCATAGCTGTGTGGTTGGAAGGCCATGAGTATTGCAAAGGCTCAACTTTTGCATGTCCTTTTATCTTCACCCTCATGAAGACTTAAAAAGCAAATTAAAGGACAATATTCCCCACAGGAGTGTCTGCTAAAAGGGGACCCAGGTCTTAACTTCCACCACTTGTGAGCATCGAAGTGCCTCTAAAGCAAGCAACAGGGTGAAGGAGCCATCTGCCACCGGCACCTTGAACTCAACCTACGCCACCATTCGCAAATGTGAATTACTATAAGCCACAGATCAAAAAAACCAAAATCAAATAACCAGCAAAACCTTCAATATACTTATTTTGGCATTGAGCAGTGTGAAAAACGAGGGCAATTTTATTGCAGTTACCTGAGATCGAATATATGGAATATGATGGATAAAACTGCAACGAATAGTCCCTTAACCCTTGCAGCTGGTTCGGTATCTCATTATGATCTTCCTGGTTCGTAAAAGCAATTTGTTGCTTTACGAAAACTAAACCCTTTATCATTAATTCCGGGCCAGCAGTTTCTGAATCTACAACCCGACACAGAATAAATTGATGGAACCAGAACTCATTTTCTTTGCGCTGCTCATTGTCGACGCACGAGACAAACATCAGTCACGCTTCGCCTTCAAGCGTAGAATTCATCGCAGGGAAGAGCGTAACGTGCAGAACATGCTTATTTAATAGAAAAAGTACAGCTTGACAGAGACACCCACTCTAAAATTAACTCCTCAAAGCAGAGCTTGTATTTGACACTGAGGAAGCACCTTCTAAATCCCGGAGAAACATTCTGCAGCTAAATATTGCCGGGATATCGGCGTGAAGATGCTTCGAGTCTGGATGGAGGAAAATACGGATAAAATAGCAAGCTGTAAGGATTCAGGATGGCTCCCCTGCTCAGGTGGATAAAGGCTGTATGAGGTATTAATGGACCGCTTTCCGTAGCTGGCTGATGCCGTAGACGGTGCCAGACAAAATGCAAGGCAGGAAATCCATTTACTTCAGCTTTTCCCCAGTCCCACCTGCCAAGTGCAAGCCAGCAATTTCGAAGAAGGAAAGAAGGGAGAAGGCATTTATCCTGCATCCCCTCCCTCCCCCCCAAAAAAAAAATTCTCTTTAAAACTCTTTAAGTAAAAGCACCGGGCTAACTTTTGCTCGCTAATAAGCAACATTCCAAATTTCCTGGCAGCTGGGAGCAGCCCAGGAGGAGAAGAGAGCACCCGAACAGCATAGTTGAGTTTAACATTCCCCACGAACAGCACAACTTTCTGACAGAGAGAAACCTGTCCGGGCTTACTCAGTTAGCACTCATTTTCCTTCACAGAGGGACAAAGAGCAGGCGAAGAGAACCATAATTCAATTCATTTTATTTTATTTTATTATTTTATTTTTTAATTTCACATGGTCATGACTGTCCTGATCATCTCTCCGTAATCCCTTGCCAGCCTCAAAATAACCCTTAAGCCAACACGCTTACACGTAATAATAGCGGCGGTACGGACCCAGCCCTGGAAACACGAAGCACGGTGAGTTTGACACAGCCAGGGTGTGTTGTTTTTTTTTTCTGGCTGAAGAATCCCCCGTTTCCATCTCGCCAGGGGTGAAATTTCACAGCTCCGACACCAGGAATTGCTACAACAGACCTTTTCCAGAGGAAAGCTCACATTTCCACTGCAACTCCTCAACGCCCAGTTTTTGAGGCGGTGAACATACAAGACTTGGGAAAGAGCTTCAATAAAACAGCAAGGAGATATTTTTTTTCTCTTCTTTTTCCTGAATTACTCCTTTTTCCAAGCAATTCCTTTGCCAGGCATCAAGACAAAATAATACCCACTCTCCCTTCTCAATCCTGTCAAGAAATTTGGGGTCTTTAATGTGCGGTTTTGCTCTGGGAGGGTGTCCCCAAGAGCCACCCAGGACATCCCTGTCTCATCCTCAGAGGGTGCTAGGAGAGCTCAGGTTGATGGACGGGTACAGGGTGCTCCCCTAGCCAGGCAAGAAGCAATAAATCCCTTGGGATTTTGCTCCCTGGGGAATTTTACGGCATCGGACAATCCTGGTGTGGAGACCTGGGAAACTGCGGATGCCATTATTTTGGGAGGCATGTATAAAAATGAAGTGTTACCTGTAAAACAAGTAGAGCCCAAAGGAGAAAAGGGGGCGGCCAAATCCACAGCCTGGAAACCGAGGGCCGGGGTGGGGAGTGTCCTGGAGACCCCCATGGAGGTACCTCGGGATCTCTCCCGGGATCTCTCATGGAGCCCACCCATGTCCCCTACCACGGAGTAGCCCCCCATCACTTCCCAACTTTGCATTGGATGCTCCCAGCCAGGTGAGCCACCCATGTTGGGGAGGAGGGGGGGGAACACACAACACGACACCGACACACACCGTTTTGGGGGGCACAATAGGCAAAGAAACACCTTTTTGGGTAGGAAATACCTTTTGGGAAAAGGAAACACCTTTAGGGGAAAATAAACACCCTTTTGGACAAGGGATCACCTTTTGGGGGTCAAACCCAACATATCTG
>VXBJ01005129.1:100017-139056 GCA_013400055.1 Nycticryphes semicollaris
CTCCCCCCCCCCCCCCCCCCGCCCTCTCCCGCGGAGTACCCTGCACCCCCCTCGCCGAGTGAGGGATGCAAAAGGCAACCCTTTCCTCCCAGTCCAATCAACCAGTCCAACCCTTTACCTGCCGCCGCTGGGAGATCCTCCAGGTCGTCAAACCCCGAGGGAGGGGGACCCCTGCCCCGTCGAGCGGTACACCCCGCGGCAGCGAGGCCAGCGGGGTTGAGGTGGTGGGAAACCGTCTCCTAGCAGAGGGTGGGATGGGGACAGAGAAGGACCGGGAGGAAGGTGACACCACCGCGTCCCCGTCCCCGCAGCCCGGCGCGGCTGGGCTCGGCTCCGCCGCTCCGCTGCCGGGAGCGGGGCGGGAGCTGGGCCGGGCGGCTCCGCCCCGGACAGCGGCAACAGCAGGAGGAGGAAGAAGAGGAGGAGGAGGCATGCTGCTCCCAAAGGCATGCAGCTTCTCTTTTTCGGGTGTCCCTGGGGGGATACAAGCAAACCCCCTCCGGGCAAGGGTGCAGGTTTGGGCGGGGAGGGCGAGGGAGGGGGGTGTCCCTGCCAAGGAAAGGGTTGGGGGCATCCCTCCCAAGAGAAAAACCTTTCCCCATCTCACGGTGCTGCCCCAAACCTCGGTTCTGGGAGCCCCGAAGGGCTGGGAAAGCCGTGGGGGTGCTTGGCACGATCCCATGGGGTTTGGAAATGCCGAACCCCGAAAAGGCAGCAAATGCCCAGCTGTATCACACAGCACCTCTCCGTGGCCTTCATCCACCCCCATCTTCCTCCTCTGAACCAGGATGTCTGGAAATTGTCCACCCTGGGGACAATGTACACACACACACAGTGTAGCTAAAATAAAAAGTTAACCTGGAAAACCATCTCAGGGTAGAGCAAATAATGGCCCTTTACACCCCAGGGCTGCCGCTAACTGGGCACCAGTAAATCCCCATTTGGCAGCAGGGAGCAGAGTGCTTACAAGGGAAAATACATCATTCATGTTTCTATTTTTATATCGAAGGCAATCATGTCTCAAAGCCTGTAAGGAGGGGTGTTTTGTGCAGCGGGGTGTTCCCATTTGGGGAGGAGGGGGTGAAAGGGGTGAGGCACAGGTTTGAGCTTCGCAGCCTCTTGATTTCTCCTGCTCCTGTAAATGTGCCCTTTCTGACCCACCCATCATTTATTTTTCCATCCGCTTTCATCACCTGCACTTGGTCTTACATTAGGTCATGGTCTCCCACGCGTGTACGTGCACCATGGATGGGTCCCCTGGACCTCATTTACACGCTGTGGGCATCCCGGTGTTGGATCATCAAGTTGTAGCAGTTTGGGGAAAGGGTGAGTGTTTTAATGTATCTACACCATCCTCAGGACTTGTTTTCTACACACTTTAACAACACGGGTGAATCCGGGCAAGAAGGACATCCAGGGCTGCCCAACACTCTGGACAACACTGAACTCTATCCTTGGGGTGAATTTTTTTGCCCTTTTTGACGCAAGGTGGAAAAATACTCACCTAAGAGCACCACATCCCTTTTTTTTCTGCAAATTGACTGTTTTCCACCTCTCTGGCCCGTGCTCAGAGCCAGCCCTGGAGGTGTGCATAGTCCAAACGGTGCAAAAGGAGGAGAGATGTACTGTCAAAATAACAAGCAAGTGCGAGACAGATGCCAGGCTCATTTATATCGAGACAGACAAAGCCTCTAGCTCACTAGCAACTGTCTGCCTTCTCCTGAGAGGAGCAGAAATAACCCAAGGAGCTGCACCCACCAGCAGGGAAACCTTGTGCCTGCAGGAAAAGACTTGGAGGCGAAAAATCAGAAGATAAAGTCTGATCCAAAGCGACAATCCCCAGCCCCAGCAGAGGAGACATGGGGGTGCGTTACAGGCAGGGCTTCCTCACAGTACTGCTGACAGCAGGCATTTCAAAATCAGAAGTCCCTCAGAGCTGCGATTATCTTAAATCCTCATGAAATTATATCTCGTGGGGGTATTTGATTCACCGCCTGGTTGCGGAGGCCGTTGCAGGGCTTTAGGGTGGGTTTTCCCACAGGCTCAAGGAGGGTGGGGGTTTTGAGCAACCTGAAGATGTGGAAGATGTCCCTGCCTATGGCAGGGGGTTGGAACTAGATGAACTTTAAGGTCCCTTCCAACTCAAACCATTCTGTGATTATACGATGTGCAGGGAGGGGGACAGGTCAGATGTAGGGATTTCAAGGCACCTAACACAGTCGTGACCGTAGGTCCTTGTGACTTCGCCAGGCTTCAAACAGCGGTGATGAAATATGACATCCTTGGGTGTCTGCCTAGGGATGGCGTCCTTTTAATTTCAGCAGAAATAGTTCAGCCATTTGTAAGATCAAAGGAAAAATATTTTCTCCTGGCACCGGGAGAAAATGTTCTTCTAACTCGTGAGGTTCTAGAAAAACTGCAGCTGCTTCCTAACGTCAGCCAGTAATTTGCTTTTTAAGCATCCATTTGCTAAGCAAAATGCCTCCAAAAAGAATCGGAGTTTGCACATTTTCAGAATATTTCTTGGACTTGGCCAACTGAATCCAACACAGGCTCCCGCCGGGGATGCAGGGCTGAGGAAGGTTTCCTTTCTAATCCACCTCCAAGCAGCTGTAAAGAGAGGAATGAAGAGCAGAAAGACTGTCTTTCCCCGCAGTTAGCAGCACTTTGGCTGTTAAAGACCTTGTGGTGTCAAAGAAAAAGAGTCACAGAACAGCCAACAAAAGGAAATTTCACATGAATTTCAAGACCGCTTCCAGGAAAATAGATGCAATTTTGGATTGGGAAAGTTGTTTTCAGAAGTGAAAGTTTTTTACGCCACGCTTAGAGTCTCGAATGCTCAGAGCTATTTTAAATATCTCCCTTCAGCGTGGCCAGGATTTCTGCTGTGCTTGTTATATTCCCCCAGCCACATTCATTTCAAAATGATGCACCCATAAAACCCTCAAAAACCCTTCCAGTATCTGAAGGGATCCTATGGAAGGGATGGGGAGGGACTCTTTATCAGGGAGGGGAGCCATAGGACGAGGGGTGCTGGTTTTAAATTGAAAGATTAGAGATTTAGATTAGATACTAGAAAAAAATTCTTTGGTGTGAGGGTGGTGGGACCCAGGCCCAGGTTGCCCCGAGAAGCTGTGGCTGCCCCATCCCTGGAGGGGTTCAAGGCCAGGTTGGATGGGGCTTTGAGCAACCTGCTGTGGTGGGAGGTCTCCCTGCCCATGGCAGGAGGTTGGAACTCTACGATCTTTAAGGTCCCTTCCAACTCTAACCATTCTATGCCTGCATGATTCTAAAACCTCCTGTACTCCTGATATTCCTAGCATGTCATCACTTTTTAAGGACCCAGCTCAATGCTGATGCTTTAAACCAAGGGAGAGTTTCAGACACAGGTAGGTCTCCCACTACATCCTGAAAGCATTTCGTTATACACTGATGGAAGAGAAAAACTGGTCCCAAACGGAAATTTTTGTTCTCTGGCAGGGAAATATGAGACTGGAGAACTGGTGATGCAGAAAAGCATCATTTGCAATGTCTTAGAGGAGGCTGAGAGAGGTCACTCTCCCCCTCTACTCCACACTGGTGAGGCCACAACTGCATCCAGTTCTGGGCTCCCCAGTTCAAGAGAGACAGGGAACTACTGGAGAGAGTCCAGCGTAGGGCAACAAAGATGATGGAGGGATTGGAGCATCTCCCTGATGAGGAAAGGCTGAGAGAGCTGGGACTCTTTAGCCTGGAGAAGAGAAGGCTGAGGGGAGACCTTCTTCATGCTCATAAGTATCTGAAGGGTGGGTTGAAGGAGGATGAAGTCAGACTCTTCTCAGTGGTTCCCAGTGATAGGATGAGGGGCAATGGGCACAAGCTGGAACACAGGAAGTTCCATTCAAATAGGAGGAAAACTTTCCAGTGAGGATGACAGAGCCCTGGCAGAGGCTGCCCAGGGAGGGTGTGGAGTCCCCTTTTCTGGAGATCTTCAAGACCCACTGGATGCAGTCCTGAGTGATGTGCTCTGGGCAACCCTGCTTTAGCAGGGGAGTTGGACTGGGTGATCTCGAGAGGTCCCTTCCAGCTCTGACAGTTCTGTGATTCCATGATTCCGTAACTGATGCCCCACCTGGACGGAGGGCACAGAAGCCATATCTGGAGGGAGGTCCCTGAGCAAGTCTTGGAGATTTACAATACTATCTCTGCTTTGCAGGAGAAAATGAAGCATGACAAAAGCAAGGCCAAATTTATTGAGAAGACATCTGGCAGGAAGCGACCCAAGACATGTCTGTCTCTCTGTCTGCCTGCCTGCCTGTGCGTAGCGGTGAAGCCGGCGGGAGGTAAAACCCTGCCAACGGCTGCCCCGTAGCCCCCAGCATCCGACCAGCCCTGGGCGAGGGGAAGGAAGCGTGGTGAGGGACACGCTATTGTTTTGCCCGTGCAAATACTCAGGGAATGCAGGGCAAACAGGAGGGAGCTCTGCGCTTTCCTGTGTTTGTGCTGCGAATATTTTCATTAAGGTGCTTTTTTCCCAACTCCTTCTCCGAGGCCTTTGTGCCTCTAATACATGTAAGGAGGGTGTTGATTGCAAGTGTCCCCTTAGGCGCAATGTTTTTACCATAATAACATTTACAGGGAGAACTTGCAGAGCTATTTCGCTATTGCCTTCCCCTGTATTTCAACCCCTCCTGCACCCTCTTTTTTTCTCATCAGGCTGCCCCAACACGCCGTGGAAGGTATTCAGCAGGAGCAGTGGTGGGCTCAGGAGCTCAGAAGACATCACAGAGGGTGAAAATGTAAATGTTTGATGTTACCCAGGAACTGGAGACAAGGATATTGTCTGTCCACTAAGTCGGGAAACACTTTGCCTGTTTGCACAATAGCTGTGTTTGCCTGCTCTGTAGGAGGTTAACCAGCAGCCCCACAACCCTTTGCAGGCAATAAGATGGATATATTTAAATAGGAGGAAAGCCACCGGCATGGATTATCGCTGCAGGTAAATCAGGTCCCAGCCAACCTCTGTCTCCCCATACCACTGGACTGGAGTCTTCCATCAGGGGGGAAAAACTGTGACCATATTGATGGTTCTATCAGTCATGAAAAAAAAAAAAAAGAGGGGGACTAATTTTGTCCTGGCACATTCTGGTGAAGAGAATTACAGTCAGCTCCCTGCATCCCTTCCCCACCATCAGAGTAAAATACTTTGTGGCGTGTCACCAGTACAAAATTAGCCCTGAGCACATCTCCACACAGACCAAGCGTCTGGAAGTCAACAACAAAGTCAAATATAAAGACAAACAGGGTTGGGTTTTTTTAGCTGTTAAGAGAAACAACGAGGAAAAGTGCTGAACAGAAGCAGAAATCTCCCCATTTGATGTCTTGGCTGCTTTCTATAGATTAACACAGAATATGACATAAGGTGTATTATCAGATCAATCACACGAGGTATTTCCTCTTCTGAGCCCTTAAACAGGCAAACAGAGTAGACCTGGGCAAAGGTTAACCAGCGTTTGATCACAGCCCCATCTCCCTGTGCAGACAGCCTCTCCACCACTATCCTCTAAATCAATGTTTTGGGAGCAAAGTATGAACTTTCCCAGCAACTGAGTCTGTAAAATCAGGAGAAGAATCTTTACTTTCCAAACAGAGGAAAGATAAAACCGGCAAGGTCCAACCAGTGTGTTACAGGAAGGATAGATTGTCTTCAGATGTGCAAAAAGGCAGCATAAGGATGGAGGAGGGGGAGAGATTAGTTGTCAAAAGATGAGGAGATCTGGAGGAGTCTTTGTGGTAATGGTGGTCCAATGACAAAGTGAGGGATGTCTGTCTCCAGCAAGGTTTCTCAGGATGAAGAGCACCCTATACCCTCCTTTCCCTCTGAAGCCCTAGAGTGTTGCCCAATAGCAATGACTTATGCGAACATCTCCTGGACTGACACCACAGTCCTTCACAAAGGGCTTGGCTGGAGAAAAATGGGTCTGAGCAGTCTATCCACTGCCTCTTGGGTAGAGGTGAGGTGGGAAGAGGTGCATGACCTTGTGCAGACATCTTAATTCCAGTCTAGTGGAGGGCCACTGGTCCAACAGAGGGTCACGAAGATGCTCCAAAGGCTGGAGAACCTCACCTATGAGGACAGGCTGAGAGAACTGGGCTTCAGCTTGGAGAAGAAAAGGGTCTGGGGAGAGCTTAGAGCCCCTTCTGGTCCCTAAAGGGGCTACAGGAAAGATGAGGAGGGACTCTTGATCAGGGAGTGGAGCCATAGAATGTGGAGTAATGGACATAAACTGAAAGAGGGGAGATTTAGATGAGAACTGAGAAAGAAATTATTTGCTGTGAGAGTGGTGAGACCCTGGCCCAGGTGGCTGCCCCATCCCTGGAGGGGTTCAAGGCCAGGTTGAATGGGACTTTGAGCAACCTAGTCTAGTGGGAGGTGCCTCTGCTCGGGGCAGAGGGTTTGGAACTCTATGATCTTTAAGGTCCCTTCCAATCCAAACCCTTCTATGATTCTATGGTTTCCGTTATTCTAATTGACCAGGACAGCTATTGCCACGAAAGGTACCCACAATTGAGTTGAGGGCAAGTCTCAGTCCTGTATCCCAAGCTTTTGACCTTTTATTTCTTGGCATTTTCCCCCACATTAAACTTGCAATTAGAAGTCACGAATCCATCTACAACCCTCAGCTCCCACCCTCAGTATGAGGCTTAGGGTAAATACAGCTCTGCTCCAGGGAAAAAAAAATATAGGCACGCATTAGTACAAAATCCCATATTGCCTCGCACATCAGCCATCGTCACCAAAGGTCTACGAGTGCCAAAGACATTCACAGCTGTGTTCAATCAGTGGGGGAGTGAAATAAATATCTGGATGTTAGTCTGGATTAGTGGCTCCCCCTTCCAGCTCGGCTGAAGGGCAGGGAGTTACAGCAGACCTCTCGCTCCCCATCCGCCCATGGACTCCAGCTGGCCTCACTCACGGAACACGTGCCTGTTGACTACAGCCACACGTTGTTAGGAGAAAGATTACATCTGGTGTCCACGTGGAGGTGTTTGGAGAAGGGAGGCATCCTCTCTCATGGCCAGAAAACTGAAGTGACTGAGCACACTGAGCCAGCCAGCAGCACCCATCGCCGGGATGCAATGCGTGGCATTCCCAAGACCTGTCTGTGCATCCTCCTGGCACCAAGGAGCAGTTTCCGGCACTTTTCCTCCCCTCTGTCCGCACAAACCCGCATCGCACAGAGGATGAGTGTACAGATGGGAAAGCAGCCCTGCTACTCCACCCTCAGTTCTCAAAGGTCAGGAGGATGCAGCCAGACCTCTCCAAGATGATTATACTGCACATTATCTATGAAAAGAGCTGAATTAACATCGTATTGAAGCTCTTTCCTCCTGGAAGAAAACATCTAGGCACCCCCAAGGGTCTTTTTCCTCCTCTTTTTAAAGCCATTAAACCACCATCCTCACTCTCTGGTGATACCCTGAATTAAGGTAGTTTAAGGGAGGAAAATCCAGTCCTGAATATCTAATTGGTGTCAAATGAGATCATTTCAAGCCTGCAACTCCTTTTTTGAAACATGCACTTAGCTGTAGGTGGGGGAATAGCTATCCACCCACTGCCAGGCTGTGTTTAGATATACTGTGAGAACTCCAGGGCACGTAGATAAAGCCATCTCTGAACTAATGAGTCAAAATGACTGTGTTTAGGAGTGTTTTTGAGATCCCAGATGTGGTCCACTTAATAAACAAATGTGTCTGAAACAGCAAGGAAAGAAATTTATTTGTCATCATGTGAAGCAAGATTTCCCTGCTCTTGCGAGAAGGAGCTTTACCAAAAATGCTTCTGATACTATCTGCCCCTAAGAGTCAGAGAGGATGAGGAGTATGAAGGCCAAACCTTCCTTACATCGAAACCATGGTGGGTTTGGCTGGAGGAACTCCCATCACATCCATCCTGGAAAGCATCCTCACGAAAGCTGGACGCCGGCTTCCCCGTGCAAACAGGGCTGTATTGTTCCCTTCTGCTCCCTGCCTGCCCCCGCCTTGTTTCCTCTTAATTGAAACATTAATCAGAGAGGAGGGTTTTTTTTTCTCGATGATGCCTTTGTTCTGTGCCTGCACACCACCAGGCACGGGAAGGTCTGGGCTCATGGCTTACATTCCCGGCGCTAGCACAGAAATCTCTCTTTATTGAGAAAAACGGTCATCGACACAGCTGCCTCCAGGTGGACTTTCACCTGCTCCAGCCTGTGCATGGCTTCAGCCACATTAATGTGATTCTGGAGGTGATGTTTACGTATCAACACAGATAGGCGCACAATCAAACCTTTCACAGACGCGCACTGCTCCCGTTAATATTAAACACCACCTTCAGGTGACATCTCTCCATTTCTCCAGCCCGAGAAGAACCCACCACATTCTTCTCATAGTTTCTTTGCAGGTAGCTGAAATAAAATCTCCCGCGAGCAGCTCTGCCACAAACCCGACCTGTGTCCCTGAACAAAGCCTCTCTTATTCAGCGAGGCAAAGGGGAACATCAGTTTTCTGATTATCTCCATCCAGAGGGTTTTTTTTTCAGACAAAAACTCAGGGTTTGAAGGGCTCTGTTGGGTGACCCCGTAATGGGGGCTTTATCTACAGGCTGGGATGAAAGACCCATCACAGCCTCTGGCCAAGTCTGTCTGTGATGGAGTGTGTTTCCACAAACAATGCTGAAATTAAACCCCCAGAGTTCAAAACCTCGTTGTCTGGAAAATGCTGTGTGACTCCCCCCCCATCTTCTAATAAAGAAGCAACGTATTTTCTTCCTGTGACAATATAACATGGTTCTACATGATGATGTTCCAGTGGTTTACATAAATTTAACCTGTAAATTGCTTTTTTATGGGTGAAATAGAGCATGTTTGGGGCACGTCTGAGTTCAGTTGTCCTTGTCATGGAACCACAGAATGGTTAGAGTTGGAAGGGACCTTAAAGATCATCCAGTCCCACCCCCTTCCATGGGCAGGGGCACCTCCCACCACACCAGGTTGCTCCAAGCCTCATCCAACCTGGCCTTGAACCCCTCCAGGGATGGGGCAGCCACAGCTTCTCTGGGCAAATTGGGCCAGGGTCTCACCAACCTCACAGCAAAGAATTTCTTCCTCAGATCTCATCTAAATCCACCCTCTTTCAGTTTGAAGCTATTACACCTCATCCTATCATACATGTCTGTATAAAAAGTCTCTCTCTAGTTTTCCTGTAAGCCTACTTCAGATACTGGAAACCACTTAAAGTCTCCCTGAAGCTTTCTCTTCTGCAGGCTAAATACCCCCAACTCTCTCAGCCTGTCTTCACAGCAGAGGGGCTCCAGCCCTGCCAGCACCTTCGTGGCCTCCTCTGGACTTGCTCCAACAGGTATGTGTCGTTCTTGTGCTGAGGTCTCCAAAGCTGGACACGGTACTCCAGCATCAGCAACTCTGTCCAAGCATCAGTAACTATGTACAAACACACTCCTCTACTAAAGTCAGATTGGCATTTTGGGGCATATTTGGCCCATCAGGGCCTTAATATAAGACCTTGGAAAGATGAGTCCTCCTTGTAGAACACCACTAGCACTAGCCAGCCTTTGGGTATCCTGGGTTCGTGGGAAGGATTTTAAGCAGAGTGGAGTGGTCAGGGTTAGAGCTGATGTTGCCTGAAGGTCGGCTGCACTTGAAAGGTTCATCGTTACTCCCCCAAGAAAACCCACTAGGAGAGCAGGACCACTCTTCTCTTTTGAAGCAGAGTGTTACAACCTACTGCAAAGAGTGTTCACCATAAAGCAAATTATTTGCATAGGAAGGATAAACGCAGGGATGGATGAAGCTGGTCACCTTCTCATCATGCAGAACTAGTCTGACCATAACGGCGCTGTTTGGACCCTGGGTTTGTGTGTCAGAGCCAGGGAGGACTAAGAGCTTATGTGGTGGGACCCAGACAGCCATGACTCAGGAGTAAGAGTGAGCAAGACCCTGTGTGCAGCCACCGGAGAGAACATGAGGATGGAGACAGCATGAGTACCTTAAAATAACCAAAGGCAAGTCAAAGGGCAGAAATATCTGTGTGCTGCTCATTCTTTCCTGGAGCAGCTCAAGATCTCTGGCCCCAAATCCTTCATAAAGCCTTTTCCCAGATTTCTGCCAGCATGTTGAGAGCTGAGGCCGCACAGCTCTTCCCAATGCCTTGATGCTCCATTTGCATCCCTAATGTGCCACACTCGTTACCTACTTTGTGTTCAGTCCCATATTCCTTAGGCGGCCTCTGTGCTCTCCTAGATGAAATCAACTGCATCCTGGGCTGCATCAAAGGAACTGTGGCCAGCAGGTCGTGGGAGGTGATTCTACCCCTCTGCTCTGCTCTGGTGAGACCCCACCTGGAGAACTGTGTCCAGCTCTGGAGTCCTCAACACAGAAAGGACATGGGACTGTTGGAACAGGTCCAGCAGAAGGCCACAAAGATTACCAGAGGGGGATGGAGCACCTCTCCTATGAAGACAGGCTGAGAGAGTTGGGGTTGTTCAGACTGGAGAAGAGAAGGCTCCGGGGAGACCTTAGAGAAGCCTTCCAGTGTCTGAAGGGAGCTACAGGAGAGATGGGGAGGGACTCTCAGTCAGGGAGTGTAGCGATAAGACAAGGGGTAACGGCTTTAAATTGAAAGAGGTGAGATTTGTATTAGATACTAGAAAGAAATTCTTTGCTGTGGGGGTGGTGAGACACTGGAACAGTTGCCCAGAGAAGCTGTGGCTGCCTCATCCCTTGAGGGGTTCAAGGCCACAGTGGATGGGGCTTTGAGCAACCTGGTCTAGTGGGAGGTGTCTCTGCCCATGGCAAGGGGATTGGAATTTGATGATCTTTAAGGTCCCTTCCAAACCTAAGCAATCTATGATTCTGTGAAGGTAGGGGAATAGAAGAAAGAGGCAAAGGGCCTGGACACAGGAAAGATTTCACTTCTGCAACCCACACTGTGCTGGCAGAGCTCTTGCTACCTCTCCGTGGTCATAGATTCATAGAATCACCAGCAGCAAAATGGTCCCACTGAACTGGGAGTACTGGTTGGGCCAGGGCTGAGCCAGCACTTAGGTGAAAGGGCTCCTTGTCCCTGGGGTCCTGCAGCGCCAGGGTAGGATGAAACCCAAGGGTGTTTCACCAATTATACAAATCCTTAAGGACAGGCAGGATTGGTAGGGCTGGTAGGGAGAGCAGAGATGACTATTCCCAGCCCATGGTCAGAGCAGGGTTGGGCAAAGAAAAGGCACAGCATCCCACATTCCTGGGGTGGGAGTGTGGGCTGTGGGGAGGGGAGGAGATGGTGTCTTACGAGTGGGTTTTGTCAGCCTTAAAGGGGGACGACATTTTGTCTTCATCCCCTGGAGTGCAAAATCCACCAGTGCCCATGACACTGGCATGCTTTGTGCCAGCTCCAGTGGAAGGGAAGCAGTGACATCCTTCTCTCCAACCAGCTTGTGCTGGGCTCCATGGAGGAGATATGAGCTAACTCAGTCCTGGTAGATTAAAATAACTCAGGGGTCCCCACGTTCCATGCATCAGCGTGTCCTCAAGGTTCAATCAGGAGGGCACTGTAGGCAAAACCTATGTGTCCTGCCATTGTTTGTGCAAATGAGTCCAAACCATCCATCTCCCAAGCAAGACCTGGACTCAATCTGAAGGTGTCACGGCTAGTAAAGCACACAAAAAAGTCTTCCCTTCAACCCAGGTTTGTAAAAGCCCCTAAACCGTTCATTTTGACCAATTTTGGGCCTAGCTAGGTGTCCTGGTTTAAGGAACTCATCTCAGCGTCTTGCTCTTTGGCAGAGGGTGGATCCCAGGCCAGGTATGTAGCTGCCATTTGAGCAGCTCTCTCAGCCCTGTCAGCACGGAGAACCTGTTGGTCTTGTCTTGTTTCCAGCTTCCTGCTCGACCTGCCAAGAACCGGTACCGGGAGGAGGCATCTCAGCCAAGGAGCCTCCTCACCTGCCAGAAGCACCATGACAGCAGAGAAACTTATTCAGCTTCTCCTCCTCTCCTCCGGGACCAGACCTTGCCCTGCCTTCTGCTGGTTTCATATTGAGTTTAGAATCATAGAATCATAGAATGGTTAGAGTTGAAAAGGACCTTAAAGACCATCATGTTCCAACACCTCTGCCATGGACAGAGACACCTCCCACCACACCAGGTGCTCAAAGCTCCATCCAACCTGGCCTTGAACCCCTCCAGGGATGGGGCAGCCACAGCATCTCTGGGCAACCTATTCCAGTGCCTCACCATCCTCACAGGAAAGAATTACTTCCTAATGTCTAGTCTAAATCTCCCCCTCTTTCACTTTAAAACCGTTACCTCTCATCCTATGGCTCCCCTTCCTGATCAAAAGTCTCTCCCCATCTCTCCTGTAGCCCCCTTTTGGGACTGGAAGTGGCTCCAAGGTCTCCCTGGAGCCCCTTCTTTTCTCCAGGCTGAACCCCCCCAACTCCCTCAGCCTGTCTTCATAGAAGAGGTTCTCCAGCCCTCTGATCACCTATGTGGCCCTCCACTGGACACATTCCAACAGTTCCATGTCCTTTCTGTGTTGAGGACGCCAGAGCTGGACACAGTACAGCTTCCCCTCCTCTTCCTGATCTAGGAGGCTTTTTCCTCCTGCTCTGAATGCCCTCTGGTGCTGTAAACACACCTTTTCATCCTCCCATCACCACTCCTCCAACCCAGAAGCAGTTGTATTTCACTGTCAGACACCCCAAGCCCCACGTGGGGTTGGAAGGTACCCTAGCAAATCACCACTGTCTTCTACACCATGAAGGGGGGAGAGCGGATTGGAATTACTGTAAATACCCTCATTTTCAGCATCACAGAACATGTGGAGCATGGGCATCTCCACTCCTCGGGGCAGATTTTCCCCTCCTGGTTTGCAGGACAGGTCAGAGAGGCCACAAGATAATTTGTTTTAAACATGAGGTAACGTCTGGGGTGGAAAGGTTATAACAAAGATGCTTCCAGTATTTACACTAGCGAGACCGGTGGCCACCGACAAGCTGTGCTGGGCAGCAGTGTTGTAACGAGGAAAACAAATATTATGTTATATAGGTGTAATGAGCTTCTGCTGCTGCTGCTGCTTTTTAATGCTGGGGCCATCCTGAGAGAAAAGCCTCCTTAAATAGTTGGAATTCCTCTGACCGGCCCGGGGATGAGAGGAATAATATTTGGGTGAGGAACACACCCCACATAACAGCATCCGCTTCTGCGTGGAAAGCAGAAAGTGGGCAGCATCTCCTGGCCACAGATGGTTCCCATCAAGATGAAATTTTTTTTTCTTGTTAATCCCAAAACAAGCCTGAGATATATTTTTATTTCAGAGCTAACTGAAGAAAAAACCGAAACTTCAGCATGACCCCCTGTTTTTCTGGCCTCATTCCCTGCTTGGCCTCTGCTGTGAGCAAGCACAGAAAATTCATTTCGTGTTAGAGGCAGGTCCCAGCGGAGACCCTGGGACCAAAAGCTCCTGGGGTGGTTCTTCCAGCTCTTTTTGACATGGAAATTTATCCCATTCAAGCTGGAAATGGAGGTGAAAATCTAAAGCCAGGACTGCCTCACTCTATTACTGAACTTAGACAGAACAGGGAACCTGAGAGGAGCATTAAACTTTGAGAAGAGCAAAATAAGTCAACCTAAATCTCTCCGGGGTTTGTGCAGCTGTCATGTGTCCATGTCCTGCTGGTGGCCTGCTTTTCAGGAGAAGGAGAGGGTGAAGAGAAAGGAGGTCACATATGAGAAAGCAAATAGCTTAATTTCCAGATAGGACAAAGGGAGAAAGACTTTCTGGAGGAAGATCTGACTCTGCTGTGGTATGAACAAGCTCCAACCATACCTGTAGAGGGGAAGGTCCCCCTCATTGTACCTTAGGAACCTGCCATCATCCCCGGGGCTCACTTTTTCCCCATTTTAGAGCTGAAAAAAGGAGAAAGGAAATCAAGGTCTTGATAAAAATAACCAGGATAACTTCAGGCTGGCTAGCTCTGAGGAGCATCAAGTGCCTGGCAAGAGAGAGGGTGGTTTGGGGATGTGTGTAAAGCATCCTTGGGTGCACTCTGTGCTGTTCATCGAGGGACCAATGATATTTGGGTATCTGTGGGGTTGTCAGCAAGGGTGTCCAGCACAGAGGACCTGTCCATGCTGCAATTCTCACCTTTAAATCTAAACCCAGCTTTGAGCATTCAGGTATAAAGTCCTAAGCTAATCCACACCTGAAGCCACCACATGTGTTCAGGAGCATCTTTAGCTAAAAGAAAAAAACAACCATACAAACTGCATCAGTGAAGGGAGTGGGAATTAGTTGTATTCAAAAGACATCCCAAAAGCCCTGCTTTGTGGACTCGCTGGTCATTCCTCCATGGCCTCCCTGCCAGTACGGCACACTGGATGAAGTGGTTCCCCTGACTTAGCGTGATGGAGCTACCAAAAGGCACCCTTTAGCATGTCCCAGGAGAGGTCTGTGGGGGCAGCTGTGGGTTAGGGATGTGGTACATCTCCTCCTCTGAAAGGACTGAGGTGGAGGCAGGGCCAGGCAATAACCTTTCCTCATGGGGTGACACTTCTAGTCCATAGTGGCCCTTCTAGCAGCAACCCCACAAGATGGAGACCTGTCCTTGACAGCTCAGTGGGTTTCACAAAGTCATAGAATGGTTTGGTTTGGAAGGGACTGCAAAGATCATCTAGTCCTAAAACCTTTCCACTAAACCAGGTTGCTCACAGCCCTATCTAACATGGCCTTGGGACTGAAAGGCTGCTCTAAGGTCTCCCCAGAGCCTTCTCTTCTCCAGGATGAACCCTCCCAGCTCTCTCAGCCTGTCCTCACAGCAGAGGGGCTTCAGCCCTTGCAGTGTCTCCATGGCCTCCTCTGGACCCGCTCCAAGAGGAAAAAGTCCTTCTGCTGAGAATTGCAAAGCTGGGCACAGAATTCATAAATAGAAATTTGTTTTCTTCCTGGGACATTTACACTCCCCAATGAGGCTGGGCATCCCCCCCCTCTTCTCTGGCACCTCCCTGCAGCGACTCTTCATGGGCAAACCCTGACTCATCATGATCTCCCAGCAGCATCGGTCTTCCCACACACTCTAAGACAGGGTGGTGGGAGGAGGAAAATGCTCCATTCGACCTTTGTGCCTTGAGGACACGTCAGAGGCCTTTGCAGACACATCAGTGGGGTGGGGAAGCCAGGGCAGGCCAGGGCAGTGCAAGGACTCTTCTTCTGGACAGGGATGTACAGAGATAAGTTGATCATATCTAGGAGTGGCTGCCCAGTGTGGGAATGGGTTGCCTACCATCAACCAACATGCAGTAGGACCTAGTCTCCAAGACATGCTCTTCTGGTTGAGGAGAAGGGCCAGGAGTAGGTTTAGGGAGAAGGATTTGCAGAGGTGAGGAAGAGGGTGGGTAAAGCCAGGGTTGTGTCTTGCTTTGGGGTCTGTGATGCGTCCTTGTAAAGTACAGACCTTGTAAAGTTAAGGAGCTCAGCTGCACGTATCACAGATTTCAGCACAGACATCAGGAGATGATTATTCACTGCAAGGATAAAAATAAATGGATTCTGCAGCAAACAGCACCACTGAAAAGGCTGCCAAGCTCTCGAGTCTGTGACTACCCACTGCAAATCCTACTGGAAAATTATGGAGAAACCTACATTCTCTCACCAGGGATGAGTTGTACTGCTCTCCTGGGGATCTGCAATGCAAATGGTCATCCAGATACATAAATGGTCTCCCTAAAAATGCTATTCCCTCATGACATTGTCAGTTGTGGGGGACAATGCTCTCTAAACCTGTTCCATGTATTCATATGAACAAGATGTTCTCTCCAGATGAAAAGAATTAGCTTTAGAAAGCATCCCAGGCAGTTCACCTGAAAGATCCCACAATGAGGATGTCTTGGTGTCATTAAGATTCAGGTGTCTGCCACACTTCTTACATGGACAGATGGATACCATTAGCAAAAGACAGGGCTGCAGCATGGCTGGGCACTGCCCATCAGTGAAGCACTTCACCCCAGAACTGGTTGCATCCTCAAGGACCTCTTGTTGCCTGGTGTGACCATCTCTTCCATATCTCACAGAGATGCACCCAGTCTCAAGTTTACCCATGGCCAGGGCTGAATCCTGTTATCTTGTTTGTTTACAGCACAACATTCATTTTTTTTCTGCTTCATTAGTCCTGTGTGATGGTCTGGCAGTTGGTTGTGTGTGGCCTGGAGCCATGGAGCTGGGGAGCTGCAGCAATGGGCCCATCACCCTTCTGCTCTGTGATGTGCTCTTGCCATCCACTCTCTCCTTTCCCATTTCAAAGAGGCCAGGAGAAACCTGGGAGAGGTCTGGACACACAGAATGATGGAATCATGGAATGGCTTGGGTTGGAAGAGACCTTTAAAGGCCATCTAGTCCAACTCCTCTTCAGTTAGCAGGAACATCTTCAACTAAATCAATCCAACCTGACCTGGAATGTTTCCAGGGATGGGGCATCTCCCACCTCTCTGGGCAACCTGGGCTAGTGTCTTGCCACCCTCAAAGCAAAGCATTTCTTCCTTATATCTAGTCTGAATCCCCCCTCTTTTAGTTTAAAGCCATCACCCCTTGTAGGGGGCCTGGCCCCATCTTACCCGTAGGACCCCTTTAGGGCCTGGAATGGGCTCTAAGGTCTCCCCGGAGCCTTCTCTTCTCCAGGCTGAACACCCCAACTCTCTCAGCCTGTCCTCACAGCAGAGGGGCTCCAGCCCTCGGATCATTTCTGTGGCAGCAACACACAGCAGGGTCTTTTCCCTGCTGCTCCAAGGAGGAAGGCCTAGAGCTGGGACAGGTCTCCAGCTGGTACCACCACCTTACCTGCTCAGCACTGAACCTGGGCTGCCAGCACCAGTGGGATTTCTTCTGCATGATGATTTCTAACCACTTAGCGACCTTTCTGCCTTTGGCTTTCATGCCTGGTTAAATCACTCTCTAAATTATGCTCTTCTGAATTAATGACACAATTAGGAACTCCAAAGTGTCTTTACCTGGAGGCGAGACCTCCAGATTTACCCATCTTATCAGCAGCATCTTTGGAGCATTCTTCCACCACGGATTTAGAGAATTGTTGTGTTTTAGATATCCCTGGACTATTTTTAGAGTGAGGGATGCTCTGGGCACATGGTATCACTCAGTCAAACCCCAAACAGGCTGTGACCATACAGGCTTTCTTCTGTGTGGATTCTCTAGTGCCTCATAAGTGTTGTGCTTGTATTCCAGCCTTTCCCCCATGGGTCATTTATAACTTGTCTCTGCCTGCCCAGTTTCACAAAGCTTGGAGGCTGCTACTGCCCATCAACCGTGCCTGAAATTGACTTCAAAAGTGGGGGATTTGGGACAAAGAAACAGAAAGCAAGCTCACCTAAACCTTGTTTTCCCTCCGAAGCAGAAGCAGAAAGGATGTGCGATGCAGCGCCCGTGCCCACTGCTGGCCACTAAAGATTACAGGCTGGTCCAGAGCAGAAGGATTGTAGGAGTCAATCCCATGTAAGCCTTTCTATTTAAAGGAATAAACTACCCAGGAAAAGCAGCCTAAGATTAGAAACTCGCAGGATTTCCTCAAATTCCAGCCATCAGCCAGAGATTCAGCCCAGGCCAGAGCTTGGAGGGGGAAGGGGGTGTTATTATTCTCCCAGTGCATGAATCCTGCACCCCAGCAAAGTTAAACACAGGTTACGCTCTGCAGCCCCATCACAGAACCAAAGCCCACGCTCAAACTGGCTGAATTCTGCTCCCTCTGTGCCTTAACCATCTCTGCCTGATTGACAAGTAAGATTTTAGGCAGGAGCATTTCGGCTTTGGTGGAGAGGCACGAGCAGGGGATGTTTCCCACAAAGTGCATGCAATGGTTCGGTGGTCAGAAGGAGACTCTTGTGCAGGAGGATCCTTCAGAAAATGTAATGCTAAACCGAGTGGGAAGCAGAAATAAATGCAGCGGTAGGAATGCTTCCCAGGGTCGGCGATAACAGTATGAAAGGGAGGAGGTGGATGGTGAGTTTTGCTTGATCTCAGGGCAAAATCACAGAATCACAGAACTGTTATGGTTGGAAAGGACCTCTGAGATCACCAAGTCCAACTGTACACAAAAACACAACCTACTCCCTACAATCTCAGCCACTAGAGCATGCCCTGAAGGGCTACGTCTACTGATTTCTTAACTACCTCCAGGGATGGTGACTCAAATGCCACCAAAGTAAACGTGAAATGGAGGGTGAGGTGATAGGGAAAATCCCAGAGGGTTGGAGAGGTGGTCACTGCTGGGGGATGGAAAGGAGGCAGAGGGGTTTGGTGAGGATCCAGACCTTGCTCTGTTACGGCGCTGGTACCGCACAGCACCGAGTGGCTGCATCCAGGTCCTTAGGATGCCCCCAGACCCGGCAGCACAAGTAAAACCTTTGTGCCTGAGTCTCAACGACTGTGAGCAAACAGCTTGGGTGCTGTGTCTATAAAAAGGGATAGTGTCTCTTCCGGGAGCGGGGGATGCTTTTTGCATCCTGCAGAGTGCTGGGGGTTCAGCACTTGTACAGTTCTTCTGGGGGAAAAGAAGGGGGAAAATAAATAGATATATAAATAAATAAGAAGCAAGGGATGTGGGTAAAAAACAAAAAGTCACCTTATGACTTAGTGCCTTACTAGCCAGGAACTGGTCGAGGGAGGGGATTCTGCCTCTCTGCTCCACTCTGGGGAGACAACCCCCCTCCCAGTGCTGCCTCCAGCTCTGGGGCCTCAGCACAGAAAGGACATGGACCTGCTGGAGTCAGGCCAGAGGAGGCCATGGAGATGCTGGGAGGGCTGGAGCCCCTCTGCTGGGAGGACAGGATGAGAGAGCTGGAGAAGAGAAGGCTCCAGGGAAACCTTCCAGTCCCTTCCAGTCCCTCAAGGGGCTCCAGGAAAGCTAGGGAGGGACTCTTGATGAGGGAGGGGAGCCATAGGATGAGGGGAAAGGGTTTGACACCAAAAGAGGGGAGATGGAGTTGAGATGTGAGGAAGAACTTCTTTGCTGTGAGGGTGGTGACACCCTGACCCAGGTTGCCCAGAGAAGCTGTGGCTGCTCCATCCCTGGAGATGTCCAAGGCCAGACTAGATGGGGCTTTGAGGAACCTGGTCTGATGGGAAGTGTCCCTGCCCATGGCAGGGGAGGTTGGACTAGATGACCTTTAAAGGTCTCTTCTAACCCAAACTATTCTACAATTTGGGATTTGATTCCCAGCTCTGATGCTCCTCCCTGACCTGGATGAAACTCCAGCCTAAAAATTCTCCCCTTATCTTAAAGCAGAAAAAAACCCCATAAAGCCTGTTCCTAATGTAAATGTGGGAGATCCTGGTAAGCACCATAGAGGCTCACAGATGTGCCTGCAAGGGTGAATATAAACAATTAACATTTTCTGAAGGAAACCAATTTTTGTGGGGAGAAAAAAGCACTAAAAATCAACATTTCTAGCCTCACCTTGTTTTTAGGCTAGAAATGTCTGGAGGCTGAGAGTGTATATATAGCCCCCCAACAGCTCGCTCCTGTGAAACAGTCCTACCCCTAAATCAGGTACCAGAGAGGTTGTGGTTCCCATTGGGTGGCCACAGCAGGAACACTCTCGCTTGGAGAAGCAATCTTACACCAGCCTGGCTCACCCCAGAGAGATCCTTTCCCTCGTTTCTTCTCCAGATCTCACAGTGTAAATGCCACCAGGCACTTTGGGGTGATGCCAGGTCAACGGCTGATGCGCAGAAGGGGTTGCAGCCTCCCAGTGAACGCTCAGCCCAAACAAGCATCCCCATAAAAATAAAGCAAGTCCCCCAAAAGGAACTGGCGAGCTCCTTCTTCGACACCCCAGCACCACCACAGGATGGGAAGCAGTTGCCAGTGGCTGCTTTTTCCAGACGTAGTCGTGCACATGGAGTGTGACTCATCCCCAGCAGGAATTTCCATCTCACCCTGTCCTTTCCATGGGAGCGCTCCAGTCCCTCTCTCCGCCTGGAGATTTTCAGCCATCCCCCTGGGAAGAACCAAGGAGGGCCTCCTCTGGCCCCAGCTGTCAGCAGTTGTGCAGAGATGCCACTGAGAGGCCACCAAGGTCCCTGCTCTCCCCCAGCTGCCAAATGCATGTTATGGAAAGCAGGAGAGGTCAAATATTGAAACACTGGGAAGAGCTGCCCCATCACAAGGGTTGGAGGACTGGTTATCCAGAGAAAGACATCACATGCAAATGGTCCCTAGGTGCAGCCAGGGCTGGGCAAGGCATGGTGAGGAACCTCAACCCTCCCAGGAAGCCTTGGGTCTTTTTGTAAGCTCAGATTAGCTGAGTATGCACCAGGCAGGTCCATCCATGTGCTAAGAAGGAGACCACCAAGGATGACCATACTACGAGGTAGCTCATGATTCATGAGATAACTACATTGCTCACCCTCTGCCTCCATTTCTCTGTCAGGACAAGCAGAAAACCCACAAGAGCAGGGCTTGTCTCTTGCTGTGCCCGCAGAGCACACCCTGGTCCTGCAGCCCACATTGGTAGGAGCTGCCAATACTGATGCTGCAGCTGCTGATGGGATACAAGATCTTCAGTTCACCACACAATAGCAATAAATCCAACCCTGCATGATTTACAGTGGCTGATGTAGGTCTATAGGACAGCCTTCGGGTCAAGTCTTGATTTCTCAAGGTGGGTGTAAGGTGAAGAGTCTGAAGGGAGCGCTTGAAAAGGTGAAGGTGGAAGGAAAGAGTCCAGATATGGACCTCATTTGCAGCAAAATCTCAGAGAGGTCACCAACATACAGGGACACAGCAGCCACCTGCAACAGGATGGTCCTGTCTGAGCTGGGCCAGATGTTTGCAGCCCCAGTCACAGCTTGTGCTGGGTGGGACACATTTGACTTATTAAGAGTATTTGGGCAATGCCCTTAATAATATGTTTTAACTTTTGGTTAGCCATGAAGTGCTCAGGCAGTTGGACCAGTTGATCATTGTAGGTGTCCCTTCCAACTGAACTATTCTAACACTCACTAGGAGACACCGTCCTCATGAGTCTGCCCATGGTCACAGCAGGTCTGAGCTATGTTGAATCACGGAATCACGGAATTGTCAGAGCTGAAAGGGACCTCTAGAGATCACCCAGTCCAACCCCACTGCTAAAGCAGGATTGCCCAGAGCACATCACTCAGGACTGCATCCAGGCAGGGCTTGAAGATCTCCAGAGAAGGGGACTCCACACCCTCCCTGGGCAGCCTCTGCCAGGGCTCTGCCACCCTCACCACAAAGTTTTTCCTCGTATTCAAATGGAACTACCTATGTTCCAGTTTGTGTTCATTGCCCCTCGTCCTTTCACTGGGAACCACTGAAAAGAGTCCAGCTCCATCCTCCTTCAACCCACCCTTCAGATACTTATAAGCATTAATAAAGTCTCCCCTTATATTTCAACATATAGTTGAAACCATAGTCCTATGTTGGACTCAGGGCCTTCCATGGTTTTTTCAGACGTTTTCATTGAGCTTTACTAAGGACTCACCAGGAATCTGGAAACCTGGGTGCAGTCCTCATTTGCACCAGGACCCATAATCTCACCCGGAGACTGCTAAGCTTCTCCTTGAATGAGTCTGATTTTCTCAGTTCCCCATTTTGGGAAGCAGAGAAGGTCCTTGCTGCCATGAATGGGACCTTCTGCTGCTCAGAGTTCTCCTCCTGCCTTGCCATCACCTGGGCTAGTCCAACTGTCCCAAAGTTGTCTCAAAGTCACTTTTCTTTTTTCTTCTCCAATCTGTTTACTGCCCCTTCTTTCTCCAGAATCCCTAGATATTTATAGACAGTGATGTCTCATCCATTGTTTTCTTAGACTAAACAAATAATTTTCACTTGGAATCACAGAGCCCTCACAAAGCCACTGAGACATCCCTTGCCCCAGGCAGGGTCAGATGTGGTATGTGTCTATCTACCATGTGCTTTAAGACCTCCTGCGATGAGAACTACAGATACATATATATGTATAACTCATCTCAATCTCCCCTCTTTCAGCTTTAAAACATTTACCCTTGTCCTATCGTACCACTCCCTGATAAAGAGTATAGCAGATAGTGATATAGATGTGTCCCTGTCATAGAGAGACGTGTCCCCGTCTCCTGGGACACTGGCTGGAGGGCTTTTCATTCACCAGTTATGCAAAATGTACCAACTCACTGGTTTTTTCCCCCTCACACACTCCCCCACCCCGTGCAGACACGGATTGAATGCCAGTGGAAAATAATTCCTTTAATGAGTGTGCCGGGACAGATCAGCTGACTGGGTTTGCATCAGTAAATCTCATGGTCACACAGCCCTAAATGTGCAGCGGTGTCTGTCTAAGCCTTTCCGTTTATAGGACAGAGCCGGGAGCCAAGAGGATGGAAATAAAGTGTTTGCAAGCAAAAGGCCATAGGGTTTAGAGGTGGAGCAAGACTCCCCAGAGGAAACAGGCGGCCGTTGCAGAGAGGTTTGCAGGGTGGGAAGCAAGCACGTACCCAGGCATGAAATGGAGCTGGTTGAACATCCCTACGTGCGTCTGATTCGTTTTCCACGCATAGATCAGGGGAAGGGCTGTGCTGTGGAATGAGCTCTAGGGCACCAGGAGCAAAGCTATGGGGTTCCTTCAGGAAGGCAAACTCCTAGTGGGTGCTGGGACCTCCCTTCCCCAGGCTTGACTGGGGAACACTACATTGGAGAGTAGTCACAGGAGGGATGCTCTAAGTGTGAAACCACCTCCCTGCCTCCTTGATGCAGCCTGGTTCTTCTCTCCAACCCCACATCTCGCCATCCCGTTGCACAGAAGCAGAAATCCGGCTCTGGAATAAATCACAGCCGTCTCCAAGGCCGGGTGAAGCGTTGGCTTTCCCCGGGCAAGCTGCCACGCTGTGATAGAGCAGATCCTGCCTGGAAGGCGAGACCTGGAGCTGTTGCTCCTTGGGAAACCACTCTGTTGATGAACTATGTCAGTGGAAAACATATGCCTTTAATTCCCCCTTCATTCAGCAGAACCCTGCAGGAAGCATCACGTCCTTACGAAAGACGAGCATGAGCCACCCAGAGATGTGTGCAAGAGGCACTCAGATGGCTGGTAAATCACCACAGACAGGCTGTAATAATCATGGCAGGCTCTAATTGCTCTGTGCTGGATATATATAGGGTAAAATTTATTGCTTTAGTTGGTTATTCCAATAGAAGGGGCTGTTAGAGCAGGTCTGAGTTACTCCACAGGGATTTTCCTAACCGCCAGCAATTGCAAAGTCAGGAGAGGAGGGGATCTGAGCAGCAACTGCTCCTGATGTTTCGTTTAAAATGCCCATTCCCTGAGCATGAAATGTTCCATATCAGATCTGTAGGGGTTTTTCAGGTTGATGGGTAGATTTTGCTGGCATTTGCACCGACACCCCTGAGGCTGTCAGCTCCGATCATGTATTGCACGGCTGAGGGCTCATTGGCAGCAGAGAAAATGTTTTGGTCTCCATCCAGCTCAGATCGAACTAATTAAAGAAAATAAAACACTTCCCTACAAACCGAACTCCTCCCTTTCTGGTTGGCATTTGATGTGAGGCTGCAGTTTGGGATCAGACCTGGGTGGGAAACCATAAGCTTATCACTGCAAGCCCCCTCTGATGGTTCCATCCCTTATTTTCTTAATTTTTTCTAGCTTCTAGTGCCTTGTAGGAAGCCAGCCCTTCCCATCTCCTGCTAAAGGGATTGCCTGATGTTTGGCTTGGGCTGTGCAGCCTGGCACGTCCCTCAAGGACACATGGAGGTGGACATGGAGGTGCCCCAGAAGCAGGAAATCTGGGCCGTGATGGCAGACTGACTATAGCAGAGGAGGGCAGCACATCCCTCTTCTCAAGATAGCCACCAATTCTGAAGCACATTGAGATACCCAGAAGATGCCTGGACCTTGATTTTTCCACCCAAAAGGACTGACAATCCAGAATAGGGAAGAAACAGTGCACAACAGATACTACCAACACCATCATCCTGACACCAGGGCATGAATTGCACATACCTTGAGCCACCCATAACATGGGACACAGGTGGGATGGGGCCTTTTCTTCTCTTTGCATCACTTAAAGATGTTCTCAGCTCCATGTTGGCTCCAACACTAGGTATTAAAGGGTTTCTGTGATTGTGGGATTGGACCTGCAGCTCTCCAAGGGCCTGTCCCCAGCTCCACTGGGTGGGTTCTTCCTCCAGCAGAGTTTTTAGAAAATGGCTGAAAGGTGGGAAGAGAGAAAACATTGGACATAGATGGATTTAAAGATAGTAGAGACAGAGGAGACAGAGGAGATGAGATTCAGGAACACAGAGATCAAATTAGAACCCATTCCCATTCTGGTGAGAAACCAGACCTGGGCAGACCCTTCCCCCAGAGAAACTCCCCCATGGCCTGTGGCTCTGCTGCCTCTATCCCATGGGGTTCCCCATGGTGCATTGTCCAAACAAAGCTGCCACCTGGCTCCACCATGTCCCCTTTCTGCAGAGCACCTGGGCCCAGCTAAACCCATCCAACATCCCTCCCGGCAGAGCTTGGGGATGGAAGAGCTCTAAGTCTTGTCCCTCAGAGAAGCTCTGCCCTGGATGCCAGGAGCCTGGAGACCTGCTGGTGCCCTGGGCTGGGGGAAACCTGCTCATTCTACTCCAGGTAAAGGAGAAATTTAGATTAGATATTAGGAAGAACTTCTTTGCTGTGAGGGTGGTGAGACCCTGGTCCAGGTTGCCCAGAGAAGCTGTGGCTGCCCCATCTCTGGAGGGGTTCAAGGCCAGGTTGGAGGGGGCTTTGAGCAACCTGTTGTGGTGGGAGGTGTCCCTGCCCATGGCAGGGGGGTTGGAACTGGATGATCTTTAAGGTCCTTTCCAACTCAAACCATTCGATGATTCTGTGAGTCTATGATTCTATGATTCTCTGTCCCGTGTTATGGTCTTGCTGCTCCCCCCACTGCCCAACTCCTGCACTGTTCCTCGGGGTGCACGGTGCTGCTCTCTAAAGCCTTCCCCTTCCACAGCCCACGCCTCTGACAGCTTGGGACCTTGGGATTAAGGAGGACAAGTCAGACAGTTGGGCTTCACTGTGCAGCCCTTGGATGCCCCACAGCTGGTGGTGGCACAGGTCTCCCGTGGCTGCGTTGCCTGCAGAGCACAGCATGCCACAGGTCAGAGGTGAAGACCTCAGAGCCTCTGTTTGCAGGGAAGAGGTGTCTCTCCTTCCACTTGCTGTGGGAACGATGCCTTTCCGGCCCAGTCCTCCCCAGTACAAGGAGGAGAGACAATCTGAGATCTGGTCAGGGCCAGGCAGCAGATGGGGTTTGACCTTCTTGGTGCAGGAACCAGAGTTGCGGGTCTCATGGACGTTCACTGCTGCCTTCTTGGCCCTGGAGTCCTTCTGCCTTCAGAGGGGCTGATATTGCTCCCACCCAGGGCTTTTCTGCCTCGGCTCCTGGCCAAGGGCTGCCTGCAGACTCCTGAGCACCTCCTGCTCTCTGACCCCACTGCCTCACCCTCCCCAGTGGGTGAGTCACCAGGGACCCAGCACAAAGCCGCTGCTGTTTTGATAATGCTCAAGGATGGAGAAAATCAGTTATGTTCTCCTCCAAGGCCACTTGAGAAACCTGGTCTGGTGGGAGGTGTCCCTGCCCATGGCAGGGCATTGGAAAAAGATGATCTTTAAGGTCCCTTCCAACCCAAATAATTCTGTGAATCTATGATTTTATATGAGAGCTGCTCCAAGTCCCTCCTGTCCTTTTCTTTTCCTACAAGGTTCTACTGCAGATCCCAGTTGCTCCCTGACTCTCTTCCCCTCCCTGCATGGGAAACACACAAACAATTCAGCAAGTCCTCATGGCAATAGAGATTTGGGCAATCTGAGGAACCCTCTTCAACAGAAGAGGATCCTGCATGTCCTTCAGAGAGAAGGAGAAGGACTCCCTCTTCCTGTCCTCTAGCAGAATAGCAACATTGACCAAAGCTTTTAAAATGAAACCTGGAAATACATACCAAATCTCCTGGCATGCTGTATGCTTGGCCTAGTGGGAAGTCTCCCTGCTCAGGACAGGGAGGGTTGGAACAACATGATCTTTAAGGTCCTTTCCAATCAAAAACATTCTATTCTATAATTCTATGCTACTCAGGTACCCATTCGATGCTGCATAATTTGGGGTCCTCTGCATCTGAAAGTGCATGGGATTATCTACCATCGCCTTCTTTTTAGTGTTAACTCTAATAAGTCACATTTAAAATAATACTTTGCACAGTCCGAGTGTCATTGTTGCCAGGATGCACCAGGAGAGAAGACAGATGCAGAGCCCCAAGGCATGGCTCATGTCTGTGCCCCATTCTGTTAGAAGCTGGGCAGAAGGAACCCTAATTCTTGGAAATCTACCCTATTACCTCCAAAATAAACTGATATTATAGTCTGTATTGCAGCCAGGAGAATTACCCCCTGCTCACAGCTCAGGGTGGGCTTCAAGAGTGGTCCCAATACGTGCTGCCATCCAGCGAGACCTAGAGAGGCTGGAGAGTTGGGCGGGGAGAAATTTAATGAAATGTAACAAGGGCAAGTGTAGAGTCTGGCATCTGGGCAAGAACAAACCCAGGTCCCAGTATAGGTTGGGAACTGACCTGTTGGAGAGCAGCGTAGGGGAAAGGGACCTGGGGGTCCTGGTGGGCAGCAGGATGCCCATGAGCCAGCTCTGTGCCCTGGTGGCCAAGAAGGCCAATGGCATCCTGGGGTGTAGGAGAAGGGGTGGGGTCAGTAGGTGGAGAGAGGTTCTCCTCCCCCTCTACTCTGCCCTGGTGAGACCCCATCTGGAATAGTGTGTCCAGGTCTGGGCCCCTCAGTTCCAGAAGGACAGGGAACTGCTGGAGAGAGTCCAGGGCAGGGCTACAAAGATGCTGAAGGGAGTGGAGCATCTCCCAGAGGAGGAAAGGCTGAGGGAGCTGGGTCTCTTGAGCTTGGAGAAGAGGAGACTGAGGGGTGACCTCATGAATGTTTATAAATATGGAAAGGGTGAGTGTCAGGAGGATGGAGCCAGGCTCTTCTCAGNGGCACGTTCCTGTGTGACCTGCTCTGGGTGTTCCTGCTGCAGCAGAGGGATTGGACTGGATGATCTTTCAAGGTCCCTTCCAATCCCTGATATTCTGTGATTCTGTGATACACATCCCTTATGGTTGCATTAGCCCTAGAAATATACCTGAGAGGGTCCTGAACCAGTCTGTGGCCCCTCTCATCCTCTGTCCCCCAGCTCAGGAACTCTACTGTCACATCATGCCTCTTCTTCCACCCTGCACGAGTATGTAGGAGTGGCATAAATATTTCACTCCACACAGACAAACTGCTAGGGACATGGTTTGATGGTGGATTTGGCAAGTTAATGGTTAGGCTTGAAGATCTTAAAGGTCTTTTCCAACCTAAATGATTCTACAATTCTATGATTCTAATCCTAATTTCTAATGTCTATATGAAACTTTGGTAACACCAGACATAGACTTGCAGAAGTAAAACAAATCAGCCATAATCACTTGGTTATGGAAAAAAAAAACAACCAAAAAACAGACAAAAAAAACCCCAAAAAACCCCCCATGCAGTTACAACTACATCAAGGAAAAAAACAAAGCTTCAGGCAGCTCAAGACAAGTTAAGACAAAGCAGGACTGGCAAACCCCATTCCTGAGATCATACAAACACAGCACACAGCCAGCACTCTGTCCCTGGCAGCGGAAACGCTGCATTTACAGGGCTACAGCCCCCATAATGGAAAAGGATGAGCTCATGTAAGACCTTCATCAGGTCTGTGAATGCCTCGTGCTGGGTCCCTGCTGATTCACCCACTGGAGAGGGTGACGCAGGTGGAGTTGGGTTGGAAGGGACCTTAAAGATCATCCAGTTCCAATGCCCTGCCATGGGCAGGGACATCTCCCACCAGACCAGGTTTCTCAAGTGGCATTGGAGGGGAACATAACTGATTTTCTCCATCCTTGAGCGTTATCAAAACAACAGCAGCGGCTTTGTGCTGGGTCCCTGGTGACTCACCCACTGGGGAGGGTGAGGCAGTGGGGTCAGAGAGCAGGAGGTGCTCAGGAGTCTGCAGGCAGCCCTTGGCCAGGAGCCGAGGCAGAAAAGCCCTGGGTGGGAGCAATATCAGCCCCTCTGAAGGCAGAAGGACTCCAGGGCCAAGAAGGCAGCAGTGAACGTCCATGAGACCCGCAACTCTGGTTCCTGCACCAAGAAGGTCAAACCCCATCTGCTGCCTGGCCCTGACCAGATCTCAGATTGTCTCTCCTCCTTGTACTGGGGAGGACTGGTCTGGAAAGGCATCGTTCCCACAGCAAGTGGAAGGAGAGACACCTCTTCCCTGCAAACAGAGGCTCTGAGGTCTTCACCTCTGACCTGTGGCATGCTGTGCTCTGCAGGCAACGCAGCCACGGGAGACCTGTGCCACCACCAGCTGTGGGGCATCCAAGGGTTGCACAGTGAAGCCCAATTGTCCGACTTGTCCTCCTTGATTCGAAGGTCCCAAGCTGTCAGAGGCGTGGGCTGTGGAAGGGGAAGGCTTTAGAGAGCAGCACCGTGCACCCCGAGGAACAGTGCAGGAGTTGGGCAGTGGGGGGAGCAGCAAGACCATAACACGGGACACAGAATCATAGAATCATAGACTCACAGAATCATCGAATGGTTTGGGTTGGAAGGGACCTTAAAAATCATCCAGTACCAACCCCTCTGCCCTAAGCAGGGACACCTCCCATCAGACCAGGTTGCTCAAAGCCCCATCCATCCCGGCCTTGAACCCCTCCAGGGATGGGGCAGACACAGCTTCTCTGGGCACCCTCACAGCAAAGCAGTTCTTCCTAATATCTAATCTAAATTTCCCCTTTACCTGGAGTAGAATGAGCAGGTTTCCCCCAGCCCAGGTCAGCAGCAGGTCTCCAGGCTCCTGGCAGCCAGGGCAGACCTTCTCTGAGGGACAAGACTTAGAGCTCTGCCATCCCCAAGCTCTGCAGGGAGGGACATTGGATGAGTTTAGTTGGGCCCGGGTGCTCTGCAGAAAGGGGACATGGTGGAGCCAGGTGGCAGCTGTGTTTGGACAATGCACCATGGGGAACCCCATGGGACAGAGGCAGCAGAGCCACAGGCCATGGGGGGGTTTCTGTGGGGGAAGGCCCTGCCCAAGTGTGGTGTCTCGCCTCCGGAATGGCAATGGGGTCTAAATTAATCCTGCAGTAGTTAATTTGATCTTTGTGCTCCCATCTCACTGTCAGTTCCTGAATCTCTTCCATCCCATCTCTTCTGTCTTTACTATTTTTGAAACTATCTATTTCCGCTGATCTCTTTTGCTTTGGTGCAGCCTTTTCCATATGCTTCGCTGACACTTACAGCCCGGAAAGTCCTCCTAAATATATTTGTTCTCCCAAGGGTAAGCATCAGCTCAGCCAGGGATCAGAGAGAGCCCCGGGGCAGCAGCACAGGGATTGTGCTGTTTCTTGTGGGTTTATGGCACTTTTTGAAGTATGGGAATCTGTCAGCCATGGCCAGACACAGCCCGACGTGTATTCCCAGTGCAGGATTCAGGGCGTGGGACAGGCAAGAGAAACCCTGGTGGCCTCCAAGTCTGGAGGAGGCTTTTTGCCATCATCCTACCCCAGAGGACAGTGATCGTATCAGCCCAGGGAAGCAAGAGTGACATCAAGACACACAATTTTTTGTTTATCTGAAGCACAACAGCTGAGGTTTTCCATCTACTGGGAAAATGCATGTGATGAGGTCTACAAGACCTGCTGGAGAGCCATAGAATAGTTTGGGTTGGAAGGGACCTTAAAAATCACCTGGCCAACATCCTTCCCTGGGCAGGGACATCTCCCACCAGACCAGGTTGCTCAAAGCCCCATCCAATCTGGCCTTTAACCCCTCCAGGGATGGGGCAGCCACAGCTTCTCTGGGCAAGGGTCTCACCACGCTCACAGGAAAGAAGTTCTGCCTAATATCTAGGCTAAATCTAACCTCTTTCACTTTAAAACCATGACCCATCATCCTATCATTCCACTCCCTCATCAAGAGTCCCTCCCCATCTTTTCTGGAACTCCTTTAGGGACTGAAAGGGGCTCCAAGGTCTCCCCGGAGCCTTTTCTTCTCCAGATTGAACCCCCCCCAACTCTCTCAGCCTGTCTTCATGGCAGAGGGGCTCCAGCCCTTGCAGCATCTCCATGGCGTCCTCTGGCCCCACTCCAACAGGCCAATATTATTCTTGTGCTGAGGATTCCAAAGCTCATGCTGTAATGTCTAGTGCTTCTTTGATACCTCATGTCCATGAGGATTTCATTGCACTAACTCTACATCAGCCCTGTGATGCCCAAGATGGTTCCTGTGGGTTTTTTTGAGTGTTTCCCCACCCTGTTGCCTGATGGCCCTTCATAGACCCTTCCACATAGTGACCACAGACCACACTGTGGCTCATCCTGCCATCAGAAAAGCTTGAGGCAACAGAGAATCGCTTGATTCAAAGGCATGTAGTGACTCACCAGCAGAGCCCAAAGTAGATTCATTTCATTATGCATCCCGCATTTTATGAACTTGCCTCCAGCAGATCCAATTATGCTATTAGCCGGAATTAGGGAGAAAATCATTGTTAAATAGATAATTCATCAAGACAGGCGCTGACACGGTGACTGAAGAGATTTCTGAATTTGGGGTGTGTTTGAAAAATGAAGACAAAAATGGGGGGAAACCAACTTAGCAGTTTGTTTCGATGCCTTTGATTTGTTTTCATTTTCTTTGTCTAAAACTGGTATTTGAGACTACATTAAGCCCATTTTTCTCTTGAGAAGAATAGTGAAACAGAAAAAGAAACAAAATGTTTCCTTCAAATTAAGTGTCGTGGAATTCTCTTTTGGCTAGAAAATTGCCACTTCTGACTTCATTTGTCCCAAACGAACAATGAATTTGATCTCCTGGAGTGACCCTTGAGACAAAAACTCCACTCTTCCCAAAGCTGTGCTTGTAACGTTGGCGAGGGTTTGTGCATCTCCTCCACCATCAACAGAGCCCCATTTCTAGCAGGTAATTCTGGCGTGTAGGAAACATCTGATGCTTTGTTTTGAAAGACACAAGTTGTGTAGGGTCATGATGATCTACAGATAACTTCCACCACCACTGAGGCCGCTAAAATTTACTGCACTGAGGTGTCTCCCTGGTTTGCAGAGGAGGGAAGAGAAAATAACTTCATCTATACCCAGCATCCAATATCTGCCAAGCTCCATCTGCTCATCGCTCATCAGACTCCTGCTTCAGACCAGGAAGTAGCCTCCAGCAGCCCCTACATGGGTTCAGCTTTCTGCACACCCAAGAGATGGGGATGACCCAGCATACCTAATTTTGTGACCTTGGTGACCACATCAGTGACTTCTCAAATGTATGGGTGCTGCACACATCAGTTTGTTTTAATGAGGTTGGGTTAAGAGCTTTCCACCAGCGTGGCAAGAGTAGACTGGAAACATGAACCACCAGCTCTAGGGCATTGCTCTTTCAGCCTCTTCTCGTTTACCCATCTCTCCATGTGAGATCCAAGGCTGCTTGTTTGTAAGATGCCTCCCAATTTCCCTCTCAGTTCCCTAGGGTGGCCACCAAATGAATCAAACACAGGAGATTCTCCCAGCACCAAGACCAAAAAAAATTTCTTCCTGATATCTAATCTAAATCTTCCCTCTTCCATTAACTCTTCGTCTTATCACTACATGCCCCTGTAAAAAACAAACCTAGAAATGTGGCATTGGAGGGTATTCATTAATGAACGTGATCAGGATACACCAAATGTTTCACATTTAACTCTGCAAATCCCTCAATGCAAGTGGAAAAACAGATTCCTGTGCCACTGCCCTTTCCCAGGTGGATTCTGTGTCTCAAAAGAGGTGACAAGGAGTTCTCCTAGAGCAGGACCACGAAGGGAGTTCTTGTTAGGTGGGTTACAGCTCACAGACACAGCGCCAAAGGAGGCTGCTAGGGCAGGACCCATATATGGGCTTGAAGTGGGATTTTGGATCTGGAGATCTTCTAACTGTCTCCACCTGGAAGCAAATTTGGCTTGTTTACAAATTGTACAATGTACAAATGGCAGTTTCTCCATGATTTTACATGTCCAGAACAAAGCTTTGCCATTGGAAGCTGCAGTCCATAATAACCACAGCTGGGGATTACCATTAACAGATACCTGTGGCCTTGGAAGTTTAGGATTTGAGTGTGTCCCTTTAAATAAACTGCAGCCCTTGTGACACGTCCTGAGCTATTCAAAGCTCAGGAGCTGCCTTTCATTCTTTGCTGCTTCTTCTCTATGTTCGGGCAGCAAATGAGCCTGAGATAAATCCCAGCTGGATGGGGCTGAGCCAGATCCATGCAGGAGAGGAGCAGTAAGAAGCTTCGATTCACACGTGTCTTTCTAACCTGGTACCAAACCCCCCTGGTACCAAACCATCACAGGCAGACACAGGTCTTGTCATCAAAGCCACAGAGTCCAGAAGTGCAAAGGGTTTTAAAGACTGAATTCAAGCTGTTTGTACATGGCTGGTAAACACCCAGCATCCCCCTGAAAGTAATCAGGAGCGAAACAACGGTCTTCATTCATCTATTCCTCCTACCCCACCTCTCCCACGCTTGCACAACCACCTATGCCCAACACCAAACAAGAGACCTTGTGTGCAAAAACCAAATTCATCGGCAGCGATGCCTCCTCCTCCAGTGTTGGAAACAGCCTGTCAAACCCCCTGGTGCTATGCAAGAAATGTTTAATTTGCTGTGAGTTGGCCCAAGAGCATGAACGGTGCTGCCTTTGGGCAGCCTCGTACAAAGAGAGGCAGTTTGTGCATCTCCTCCCACTGTGGGAAACAGCCAGCTCCTTGCTTAAAACAAAATTTGGGCATCCACAGTGGAGAAAGGTCATGGATCACAGGCCCATGGTGGTAGGGGCTGCAAAAACACAAAGCAAGAGCCTGTTACTGCTTGGGTTTTATGACAGACTGTCCAGGAGGTGGGAGAGAAGACAAGGATACAGAGGGATGCTCTATGGCTGTGAGGACCATGCAGACTGCCTGGCCATAAGATCTATCTCTGTTGGAAGAGATTTGAGCTGGGGTAATCACAGGGGCTCAGGCTGGCAAAGAGCAGTTTGACATCCTGGAGTACCAGCCCTCCAGGCAGACCATCTGTTCCAGGAGTGAGAAGATGCCTCTGTGACTGCCTACAAAGTATTCAGCATCCTTTTGGAGAAGGGATGCAGCAAAAGGCAGCAAAAGACAGCAAAGCTGGTACAGGACTCATGGTGCAGGATGCCTGGCTCTGGTTCTGCCTCAGACTTGCTCTCCATGCCTCAGTTTCCCTGACTTTTAAGACAGGACAATCAGCCTTACCCAAATTCAGACAATCTTTGGACATCTGCAGGTGCAGATCTTCATGTGCAATTTGTCAGATCTTCCCTTGTGTGTGGATCCTGAGCCCTGCTTCACTGTGGCCAGCTCCCATTGAATAGCTATGGGGCTTCCCCTGCTCCAGGATCCATATTTTCTATTCTTACTGCAGCCACAGACACCTCCTGAGTGCCTGACTATTCCCACAACTAAATACTTCTGTGAGTTTCTAGACCCATTTGAGAAGACAAGTTAAAAACCTTTTCTAGGTTAAACACTTCTGCTAGCAATACATGGGTCATCACAACCATCATTATCAGCGTGTTATGAACTAATATAACCTCTGGTCTATGCAGTGATGTAAGAGAGAGAGAAAGGTCAGGACATATTTATCTGCAGTGGCCAAACTGCTGCCAATGCCTGCAGTAGGCCCACTAATTTAAAAGAATCACAGAATGCTTTAGGTTGGAAGGGACCATCAAAGACCATTGAGTTCCAACTCCCTGCCATGGGCAGAGACACCTCCCACCACACCAGGTTGCTCAAAGGCCCATCCAACCTGGCCTTGAACCCCTCCAGGGATGGGGCAGCCACAGCTTCTCTGGGCAACCTATTCCAGTGCCTCACCACCCTCACAGGAAAGAATTACTTCCTAATATCTAGTCTAAATCTCCCCTCTTTCACTTTAAAACCATTACCTCTCATCCTATGGCTCCCCTTCCTGATCAAAAGTCTCTCCTCATCTCTCCTGTAGCCCCCTTTTGGGACTGGAAGGGGGTCCAAGGTCTCCTTGGAGCCCCTTCTTTTCTCCAGGCTGAACCCCCCCAACCTGGCTTTGAACACTCCCAGGGATGGGGCAGCCACAGCTTCTCTGGGAAACCTGGGCCAGGGTCTCACCACTCTCACAGGAAAGAATTTCTGCCTAGTATCTAGTCTGAATCTAACCTTTGTCACTTTAAAACCCTTCCCACTCATCCTAGGGCTCCCCTCCCTCATCAAGAGTCCCTCCCCAGCTTTTCTGGATCCCCTTGAGGAACTGGAAGAGGCTCCAAGGTCTCCCTGTAGCCTCCTCTTCTCTAGGCTGAACACCCCCAACTCTCAGCCTGCCCTCACAGAGAGGGACTCCAGCCCTCCCAGCTTCTCTGTGGCCTCCTCTGGCCCTGCTCCAACAGCTCCATGGTTTTTTGTGCTTTCAGTGAAGACTGGAGCAGCTGGGGTTAACTCTGAAATGGGAAGTAGAGAAAAGTTCATTGGACGACAGACAATTTTCCTCCCTGCCAGTTATAAAAGACGGAAAATGGAAACCTAACAGTGGCTTTCGCTTCTAAAATTAACATACTTCCCCCTGACGTATTAATGTGGCTCTGCAATACCAGCAGCACAAAGCCCAGCGCTCTGGCAGGACAGAGACCTGACCCTGGAAAAGCCTTTAATGTGTGGATGCAGCCCATTGACATCTGGAACGAAATGCTGGCCAAAGATTACACTACCAGGAGTCGCGCCGCAAGAACGTATCGAGGTTGCATCATGTGGGCTCCTTGAATTTTCCAGAATTCCCGCCTGACACCTCTTTCCTGCCAAGTTCTCCCTGAAAATCTATACCATAGCTCAGAAATACACACTCTGCTGGCGTATTTGAAACAGGCAGGAGAAATTCAGGCTAAGTATAGTGATGTGGATTTTGATGACACACAAAAGATGTCCCTTTTTGCCAAGGGTCCTGCACGCAGAGCCAGTATTCTGGGATATAGGGAGGTTCAGACAGACAGAAATACACAGTTAAATGCATTAAACTTTCTGTGTGATGCTACGTATCTATCATGCAATGCAAAATGACATCAGAAATGGCAATAAAGTTGCAAAACGCACTAAAAAGCTTGGAAAGGCCAAATTAAGTTCAACTGGGTAACTTTCATAGAATCATAGAATTTTCGAGGTTGGGAGGGACCTTTAACATTGTTGAGGCCAACCATCAACCCCACCACTAAACCATGTCCCTCAGCACCACGTCTGCCTGGCTTTTAGATACCTCCAGGGATGGTGACTCCACCGCTGCCCTGAGCAGCCTCTTCCAAGGCTTGATAACCCTTTTGGTGAAGAAATTTTCCCCAATATCCATCCTAAACCTCCCCTGATGCAACTTGAGGCCACTCCCTCTTGTCCCATGGCCTGTTCCTTGGGAGAAGAGCCCAACCCCCCCCGGCTACACCCTCCTTTCAGGGAGTTGGAGAGAGCAAGAAGGTCTCCCCTCAGCCTCCTTTTCTTCAGGATTAACATCCCCAGCTCCCTCAGCTGCTCCTCACAAGACTTGGTCTCCAGAGCCCTCACCAGCTCCATTGTCCCTCTCTGGACATGCTCCAATCCCTCATTATCCTTCCTGTTGTTAGGGGCCCAAAACTGGACACAGTATTCAACGTGGGGATCAACCACTTTTGTGACGCAGAGTGAAGAAACCTTCAAATGTTATTTCTCTATTCCCATCAGCGCTTACTTGATCATCCACCAGCTGGTCCCCCTTGCCTTGGAGACTGGTCTTTGCCTTTTGCAGATCCACCCTAAACTGCCACGAGGGTTAAACTCCCTGACTGACCTCCGTGAAGGAACCTGATCCACGTGTCATTCACCTCCCACGTGGGTGCACTGTGGCATCCCAAGCAAAGATGCAGCAACTTGGATCTCGACACAAACTGGATTGGTCCCACCAGATTACCACAATAAGGTCACCAGGGTTGGGGCAATCAAGAGCTTGTGGTCCCTGGACCTTGGGAAGAATGAACCCCCTTCTCCTCTAATATCTCTCAGGGCAGCTTTTCCGTTGTCTGTGTAAGAGTGGGGAAGAAGAGACTTGTGCTCCAAACTCCTCACCAGCTCCGTTGCCCTTCTCTGGACACTCTCCAGTCCCTCAAGGTCTTTCCTGTCATAAGGACCTCAAAACTGGACACGGTCCTCGAGGTGGAGCCTCACCAGTGCCCAGTACAGGGGGACCGTCACTTCCTTAGTCCTACTATCTGTCCCTATTTGTCTGGGATTGCAGAGGAACTGGCATGTGTCTCGGTTTCATCAGCCAAATCTCTCCCCAAAGCAGAGTAAATGGGACTGGATGGAGGTTGGAAGAAGTGGTGGCTGACAGAGGGATCCAGCCAGAGGTCATCTCCCAGAGCCATGTGAGGATCCAGGNGGTCCCTGGACCTTGGGAAGAATGAACCCCCTTCTCCTCTAATATCTCTCAGGGCAGCTTTTCCGTTGTCTGTGTAAGAGTGGGGAAGAAGAGACTTGTGCTCCAAACTCCTCACCAGCTCCATTGCCCTTCTCTGGACACTCTTCATCCCCTCAAGGTCTTTCCTGTCATAAAGGACCTCAAAACTGGACACGGTCCTCGAGGTGGAGCCTCACCAGTGCCCAGTACAGGGGGACCGTCACTTCCTTAGTCCTACTATCTGTCCCTATTTGTCTGGGATTGCAGAGGAACTTGCATGTGTCTCGGTTTCATCAGCCAAATCTCTCCCCAAAGCAGAGTAAATGGGACTGGATGGAGGCTGGAAGAAGTGGTGGCTGACAGAGGGATCCAGCCAGAGGTCATCTCCCAGAGCCATGTGAGGATCCAGGAACCACGGTGACCAGTATGACTCCAGTCTCCGGTGAGTTCCCAGTAGCAGTCAAACACTGCAGCCTCACCTGTAGGCAAATCAAGCATGTGATGGGTGAGGAGTTCCCCATCCTGAGATGGTTTCTGTGTAAGAGTGGAGAATAAGAGGCTTCCCAGCCCCTTACTAAGCATCCCCATCCTTACATATCCACAGTCCCTGGGCAATGAGAAACGTACCTGCTGTTTGCTCCGGCTGGACCGCTGCCCAGTGCAGGGGGGATAATGTCAAACCTGGTGTGTTCTTTCCTCAGATTCATCTCTCCCCTCCTTCTTTCCTGCCTTAAAACAGCCGCTCCAAGCCCCGCTGAAGTCCACAAGGCACCAAACCTACCTACCATCCCCAGTCCTGTCCTGCCTTCAGCGCCCCCCCCCACCCCAGCATCCCATCGGCGTCACAGAGTTTTGCAGCTCGGCTTGTTGGGGACCCACTTTCCAACATCCAAGCCAATTCTGAGGGACACTGGTTAAGATTGGTGAGATAAGCAGTTGTGTGCCTACACACACGTGGGCATGCACACGCCATGGACACGCATGGACACGCATGGACATGCACGGACATGCTGAACCCGCCCCGCTGCCCGCCCCAGCACAGCTCTGTGCTGGAAGCCAAAGATTGGCTGGTGGAGGATCTGTCTTTCCAAGGAAGGGTCCGTTTTAGGGGCGTTTCTCTTCCCTCAGCTGGCTCCAGAATAAATGGTTTCCTTTTACATCCCATTTCCTTAGAAGAGGCCTGAAACGTTGCAGTTGCAGCGCTGCAGGAGGCCGGGGCTGGGGGGGCGTTGCATGTGGGTCTGTGCCTCCTCTCAGCTTTCTGACAGCTTCAGATTTAAAGGAGAGGGCAGAGAGCTCAAACCCTTTTTTAAGTTCCTGTATGCTTCTCGAAAACAGGCAGCCAGGAAGAGCTTTAGTGTCTCGGCAGACAGGAACTCAGCTTCTAACGAGACATCAGAGATTCCTCTGAGCAGCCCCCGCTCGGAGCAGCCCAACCTCCCCGTTCCTGGGGCTTTTCTGCTCATATTTTATAGTAAAGGGTCAAAAGTTGGAAATGGCACGTTCCTCGCTGCCTGCCTCAGGCTCCTCAAAGTGGGGAAACTGAGGCTATGGCTCCCCTGAATCACTGCTCTCACTCCTCTCTGGCAGCCTGCCCTTGGGATGTCCCTGGGCCCTTCCTGGGGCTGACGTGGCTGAAAAACTTTCTTTTTTTCTTCTTTGGTTAAATTTTGGGTGGATCCAGACAGTACCAAGGCCCTGCGAGGCAGAAGGGAAGGGGTAAGCAGTGCATATCACCAGTCCAACCGGCTTGGAAAGGGAATCCTGGAGTCTTGAGTGCTGGTTTGCCACGACCTCAAACCAGAGCTCCTTTATCAGTGTAGAAAGAGCGTGGGACCCAGTGGCCACATGGGGCCTCCCAGTTTGCCATTCAGGGGTGCCAAATTCTCACCCCTGAGCTCTGGCTGTCCACAAGGACCCCCTGTCTTCCCCCCATAGCTCCTGGGAAGGTATGGGACAGAGGGGTTTGCCATCTGACCTGCTGTCCCCCGTGCTGGACCTCCACCAAGGCTGCGCAGATGCCATTCTTTCTACCCGAAAGCACCAGAGGAATTTCCCCCTGGCCTGGACATGTTGGCAGAAGAAAGAACCCTGTGGATTTTGAACTTTCCTCTGGGAGTATTCACAGGGATCAAGGCAGTCTTGCTTTTCAGTGCCCTGTGGGAAAGCTGCAGCTGGGGCCTCGCTAACCTGTTGTTCCTTGTCTGTGCATCATGGAGTATCTGTGTGATACCAGGGATGGAGAATTCCTTCCCATCCAGGGCAATCGTGGGGTTTTATCCTTCTCTTTTTCTCCCACATCGTATCTCCTGAGGGATGAAAAGCTGAGCAGTGCTTTGCAGAGGATGTGAACATCCATGGGCTGAAGTTGCACCTTTGGGGCACATAAAGGTGATCAGAGGACTGTGAGGACAGGCTGAGA
>VXBJ01005132.1:0-38329 GCA_013400055.1 Nycticryphes semicollaris
AGTTATAGCATCATAGAAGGCTAGCAGATTGATCAAGCATGATTTTACCATCGGTAAATATGTGCTGACCACTTCCAATAACTTCCTGTTCTTCACCATGTTTGGAGATGACATCCAGAACAAGTCGCTCCATTGCTTTCCCAGGGACAGAGGTGAGACTAACCAGCTTCTAGTTCCCTGGGTCCTTCTTCTTGCCCTTTTTGTAGACTGGAGTGATATTTGCCTTCCTCCAGTCCCCGGGCACCTCTCCTGTTCTCCGTGACCTTTCAAAGATGATGGAGAGTGGCCCAACAATAACAGCTGCAGTTTCTCACANTGCAGTTTCTCGCAGCGCTTGTGGGTGCATCCCATCAAGGGCCCATGGACTTCTGGATGTCCAGTTTGGCCAAGTGGTTTCTAATCCAGTCCTCCACTACAGAGGGAAAATCTTCCTCTCTCCAGACCTTTCCCCTTATCTCCAGGGTCTGGGATTCATGAGGGCCAGCTTTAGTGGTGAGGACCAAAGCAGAGGCGGCATTCAGTAACTCAGCCTTCTCTGCATCTTCCACCACTAAGGCACCCACCTCATTCATCAATGGGCCTACATATTCTCTAGTCTTCCTTTTTTCTATCGATATACTGAAAGACCCTCTACTTGTTGTCTTTAACTATAGTGGCCAAGTTAAGTTCTGCTTGAGCTCTGGCCCTTCTAATTTCCCCCCTGCATAACTTCACTACATCTTGGCATTTCTCATAAGTTGCCAACACCCTTTTCTGAAAACTGTAAAGTTTCCTTGTACTCCTGAGGTCCAGCCAAAGCTCTCTATTTAGCCAGTCTGGTCTTCTTCCCCATCGGCTCGTTTTCTGGGACCTGGGGCTGGCCTTCTCATGTGCTTTTAAGACATCCTCCTTGAAGTATGTCCAGCCTTCCTGGGCACTTGTGCCCTTCAGGATTGTCTCCCGAGGGACACTCTCAACCAAGCTCCTAAACAGGCCAAAGTTTGTCCTTTGGAAGTCCTTTCTGAAAATTAAGTCCCCTTAATTTGGTTCATAGAAGCTATCAGGAAACAGAGACACTCTGCACCACTAGCTGCTTCTGGAACACTTTGTCATAGTGTATACACACCTAGCAATTTTTTAAAGTCCCTGTTCCCAGTATTTTGATGCCCAATAGCATCAAAATATAAATCATGGCAACAATGTATGCTTTCCCAATAACTACTGCAGATATTTCTATTGCATAGTTAGCTTCTGGTTTAGATTCAATGAACATTCAAGGTGATTAGGTGCAGGTTGCCATTTTGCTGGAGGGATTATGATGTCTCCCAGACTGCCAGGACCTAACTGAAAAAAGTGATGTGGAACAATGGCCTGGAATGAAAAATGGGATCACTGAGAAAGAAATCTTTCCAATTCCTACTGCAATCAGTAGCTTGACAAGTGGAAACTTTTGGATATCCTAGAGCTCTGTTTTTCTTTAATCAATGTTTGCCAACGGTATCCTGGGCTGCATCGAAGGACCATGGCCAGCAGGTTGAGGGAGGTGATTCTGCCCCTCTACTCTGCTCTGCTAAGAGACCACCTGAAGTACTGTGTCCAGCTCTGGGGTCCCCAACATAAGAATGACATCGACCTGTTGGAGCAGGTCCAGAGGAGGGCCACAAAAACAGTCTCAGGGGTGGAGTGTCTCTCCTGTGAAAATTGGCTGAGAGAGTTGGGGTTATTCAACCTAGTGAAGAGAAGGCTCCAGAGAGACCTTACTGCAGCCTTTCAGTACTGAAAGGGGGCTTATAAGAAAGATAGCAACAAACTTTTTAGTAGAGCCTGTTGCAACAAGGCAAGGGGTAACGGTTTCAAACTAAAAGAGGGTAAATTTATACTAGATATAAAGAAGAATTTTTTACAATTAAAGTGGTGAGACACTGGAACAGGCTGCCCAGAGAGGCTGTAGATGCCTCATCCCTGAAATTGCTGGAGACCTCGCTGGCTGGGGAGTTGAACAACCTGCTCTAGTGGAAGGTGCCCCTATACATTGAAGGAAGGGTGGACTAGATGACCTCTAAAAGTCCCTTCCAACCTAAACTATTCTAGGATTCTAGGGTTGTACTCACTATCAAAAATAGTTTTGGAGAGTGTTCTTGCTCTTTCTAGGAGCAAAACCCTTGTTCCTGGCATTGTCACCTTTCTGGGTTAATTTGTCAGTGGATTAGTGATAAAATACATTTACCTGTCCATTCACATCATTTGAGTTTCTTGCCATAGGACTCGGGAAAAAAATGAACCCACAGTGTAACTGCATAGCCTTTAGCTGGAGGTGTTGGGGTGTGTGTTTGAGAAACTACAGTGAATCAGACTGTGATGGCTTTCCCAGGCAGAAGCTCTGAATTCTAGTTGCTGGCTGTTCATCTCTGAAAATATGAATACAATGAAAGTGTTCAAAGGTGCTTTTTCCCTGGTAAAGTCTCATGCCAAGTGCCCTCAAGGGAAAGCACTTGGGGAATCCTTGGATCTCTTCTGATTGCAACAGCCCAACACATCAAGCTTCAGAACAGACCACACAGATGGATAAAATGCCAACAGAAGGAAACCCATGAAAGAAGACTGCTTACTGAGATATCGACAGAAATCACTGTTTCAAACATCTGAGGGCTTGCTCCTGTGCCTACTGAAGTCAAGGGAAAGAATGCCATTGGAAGGGAGCTCCTGGTTTTTGAACCGTAGACTTAAAATAAGCACATTTGTTTAGGTTTATTTATATTGTCTTTGAGAGCTAGCAATGGCTTATTTGCTTAAAGCTAGCTATGTAGAGTTTGTGAGATTGTACGCAGCTTCAGGCATGCTGGGGCTGCAGCTTAATCCTGTTACAGAGCTGTCCTGCTAGGAGAGTACGTTACATGTCCTTTACTTTGCTTTGTCCCTTTAAAAAACAGAACTATCTCCTTATCTGTACATTAATCTGACTTTAGGGTCTTATGACTGTGAATACTACCAAGAAGGAAAGAAGCGTTAAGTTGCACATTTAAGGGAAGGGAACCTTTTCTGCCCTACAGTGAATCCTAATACTTCCACTGAGAGTGGTTGCTGCTTATTTCAATTCCTTTAAAATCTGAAAAGTGGCTGTCACTTGGTTTGATTTTATTTCTTCCTCTGTGGAGTCTGAGGAAGGGTAATGTGTAAGCTAATCAGGAGCACATCAGCTCTGACGTATTATTTCCTCTTGTGCCCCTTTAGGGTAGTTAATGAGAAACCACTGAGAAGTTATGTCTGAATAGCCTCTCCTTCACTGTGGGGACTAGCAGTCTTCCATTTACCCAGGCAGGCCAAGAAGAGTGCACTCTCTGGATGTGGCAGACTTGGTACTACTGTAGCATAGGTTCCCTTCTGAGCTCTGAAAGCTCTTCCCTGTACCCATCACAAAGCTTTGCCTACAACGTTTTGCCTGGCTTTGCCATTGTGTAGAGATTGGCCTTTAATATCTGATACACTCCACCACTTACATAGTTCTAAAGTTGCAAAGTTATATAAGTCTTACATATATTCTTGTCCAGCAAGTAAAAACCTTTCTGTGGAAACCCATCATGGTTCAGGCGTCTGACAACAGAAGCTGCCCTGGAGGCAGTGTCTGCTCCCAGTGGGGAATCTCTCATGTTTCCAACTGATTTTGAGCTCCTGAAACAGTTTAGGAGCTCCAGATGCATATGAAGATGTGACTTTATGAGATGGAGACTACATATATTCAGTCCAAAAGACATGCTGCTTTTAGGAGGAGAGCATGACAGGGTAGTTAATATTGCCTTCTGATCTGCATGGGACAGAGCGCAGAAAAAAACATCAAGGCATATAGAAACGTGCGCTCATGCACCTGCAAGAGGTGACAAGAGTGGGGACAGCAAAAACACAGAGATCAAGGAACCCACCTCAAAGACAGACTAAGTAAGGGAGTTAAAAAGAAGGCACATCAGTGAAGTGCCAGTGATGCATTTCTGGAACTGTTTATTCCTAGAAACTGCACTACCAGCCTCTAGGGGTATTGCACTCTACAACTGCTCAGCAACTGATCTGAAGAGTTTACAATTTAAACAGCGTATAAGACATTACTGATCCTCCCTTCAGGCTTGGACATTGACAGAGAAAGTGGCAGTAATTTGCTGGGGAAATCTGCAAGAGGGTAGAGAACTTAATATCAAAGTGTCTAAACTCTACTCCAGCTGCTCTGAGAATAAACCAGCTTTCTAAATCTTGACTCTCTATTGCCGAATGGGCTAAATATATGCCAGCTCTTTTCCTTTAAACTTGCTTTCTCTGCCTGCTCTTAATAAATGTCTGAGTTTGTTTTCTTTCGAGACTTTTATGATTTTAAGCTAAAGGGCACTTCAATTCTGTCTTTTTCCAAAAGACAGTACAGGATGAGCTGATGTACATCCTTGAAGACCAGATGTGAAGGATGATGAAAATCCTGCCTTGGTTCCTGGGAAGCCAGCAGATTGAAGAACAACTACAAACAACAGTTCTCCCAAATGCAAATTGATCTGTGGTCCTATAAAGTAAGAGGCAATTACTGTAAAATACTGGAATTGTATCTATTAATTTACTTTTGTTTGCTTGTACAAAGTAGATTGTTTCTTTATTCCCTTTCACTCCCTTTCAAGCCAGAGAATAAATTTGCTGTGAGGTTGAACATGTGAGCCTTTGAAAAAAACAGTGGGACCTAACAAAACACAACAGTATCTTATACACACATGCAAAATAGAAAACATTACATTACTTTAGATTAATTTTTCTTTTGTTCGACATTTCTGTGGCATTCAGTGGAAAGACAGCTGTTGTATGGGAGGCACAGTAAATACTGATTAAATAAAATATTAAAGCAATCTGCATGAAAGCTGAGTAGAAGTGATCAACAGTAGATTTCCTTCTGTATTACTTAGGAGCTTTGTGCATTTCTATGTCATTTGGTAATAATGCATAATGTGCATACTTTATGTGGTATTGAAATATTATGCCATGGACAATGACATAATATCATAAGAAAAACCTCAAATAGCATTTCCATGGGAGTAGCAGTTAGCCAGTTACATCTTGATATCAGAGCCTGGACAGCAGCCCTGAAATTGTGTAAGTTGAAAAATATGTGAGAAAACCCACTTTGGTCAGTATCCTAAATAAAAATAAATATTAATTTATATATTTTTAATCAGTTATGGTCTGCTTTAAGTTACCTGCCCAGTCTACCTACCTTGGCACTGTTCAACATTAGTCACCAGATGAGATTGACTTTCCTGGGAACAGTGGTGTGGTTTTAGCAAGTCTGTGCTCACTTCCACATCAGTGCAGGAAAGATATTTTTGTTCATTCTGAACCCTTTAAGCAACATGTGCAAACTCTTTTGGATACATTCAGACTCCCTGTATTTAATGATGGAAAGAGGGAAGAAGGGATTTTTCATAGGGTTAAACTGTACCTTAATCACATCCAGATGCCAGGCTGCAGTGGGTGTTTCAGAGGAGGGGTACCCCAGGAGCGTTTTCACAGTTGCATGGAAATTGTACACACATGCACAGTGTGTGTGAAACAAGCAGTAATCTAACACTTGCCCTCCAAGGAAGGAGCCAGTCTGCTGTTCAGTGGGGAGAGAAACCTGATAACAGATCCCAAGGAAACCACAGGGTGTACTACATCTTTCACGTAAGTCTTTATGGAAATATTTTAGGGGTGGAAGTGATGTCCTCAGTCTCTTCCAACATGCTACCTCCATGTTTCTCTCAGTAAACACAAGCCAGTCAGCCCTTCCCTCCACGTAGCCAGTCTGTGTCATTGGTCAATCTACACCCAGAGGACAGTTACTATGACTAGGTGTCCTGGCTTCAAGAAAAAAAGTGTCATTCTCCAATTTGGAAGGCAGCACACTGCTCTACAGTCAATGTCAGACTGCAGTTCTTGCTGTGGTGTTGGTACCGCATCTGAAATCTTCAGCTATCACAGTACAGCTGCCAAAGGCCACAGGACAAGCTTCAAAGCATGCCTGGAGAGAATAATATTTTAAAGCCATTCTCCATCATGATGCAAGAAAAAAAAATCATTGACCATTCTTTGAAAAAATAATAATCTTCTATGGTGCTTCCAGAGGAATATGAAATACTGTTACTTCTACAACAGTGTCACAAAACCTGAAATACTCTTAGCTATGTAGCATTGGAAAAAAAAAAAAAGAAAAATAAGAAATAAAATGTGAATTCCAAACTGCCTGTGCCTTAGAAAGAGCAACTCACTGTGTTTAGAGTAATGATTGTGTTTGCATCTGTCAGATATTGCAGGGTATTCCTGCCAAGGTGTAAAAATTTAGGAGCCTTTGATAATCTAATCTCTCTCCTTCTCTGCCCACCACAGTCTTGCGAGTGCACACTTTGTGGTGCAATTTAATTGCTGCTGCAGCAGCAACCACCTCTGCAAGCACCTGGTATGACATCTTGCCACAGTATTTTATCCGTTTAATTTGTCCACTTTGTCTGTTTAATTTTTATTCATCTCCACTCAATGCTCAAAAGACCTTCAAATGGGAAAAAACTTGATGTGAATAATTTCTACAAACTACAGCTCAGGTAATAGCTTGGAAAAGGCCAGCAGTATGCCTGTGTTTATGGGTCCAAGCCAGATGTAAACAGTAACCTGTCAGCAACTCTGACATGTGAAGAATAAGGGTCAAAAAAGCTTAATGGATAGATCCTAGTGACAATTTTTCATGACATTTTTGCACATTTATTTTCTTCTTATAGAAGAGGATCTGGCCTTTTTAAAGGTTGCACTTAGGGCCTGGCATTCTTGTATGGAGTTGTATTTAGCCTGACATGGCAAGCAGTGCACTCCTCAGAACAGAGGCAAACCAAACCCTCTCTGTGGTAAAAAGCAAATTTGTATGTAAGGAAAGTCCATTGCCAAACAGTCAGGAACACTTCCTGATGAGCATCTGCACACAGAGTTTGTGTGACCAGCTGGGTGCTCCTGTGAGATGAGAGCAGCACACAGGCTGCTGAACCGCTGACAGTAGTGACTGCTCTTCCATCTCCCCTGGCAATGCCAAAGTCCCTTGATCTGGTAAGAGCCGAGTCAGGCTCTTTCTAGGACTGGAGTAAGTTGCAGCAGACTGAACCTACAAGTCATTTTCCTCCTTCCCACCTTCCCACCTTCCCCCTTCCTTTTCTCTCTCTCAGGTGCTGTGTTTCGGCTGCAGTCCCTGGGCACAGGCTGTGTTCTGGCCTCCTGACACCTTGCATCACTCACCTCTCCCCGGGCACTAACCTTCAGAACCTGGTGGGAAGGGAAAGGCAGGGCTATGCATCCCTCCGTGGCACTTCCAGCTCTGCAGCCGTGCCAGAGACAGTGTCGGGATGTAAGCAGCAACCGGCTTTTCCGACATGACATGCAGCTACGCTGGCTACAGCCGCACGAGGCTGGGAAGGGTAGAGCTCTCCCTTTTTTCATTAAGCGTATTTATAAACATACAGTACACAAGCATTTTTCCTTTCTTCACAGTGACGGATGATTATATGTCTATGAAATGTTTTCATTTATTTGGCGCCAGAGTAATCAAAATCAGTTGAAACTGTGGCGATGAAGGGAACGAAAACAAGTAGGCGTGGGATTGCCTGTGCCTCTTGCTCCCTGGGCCGTCCAAGGGTAGTAGCTGGCAAAAGCGCACCCCTTGCAGATGAACATCTTATTCAGCTGGTAATTGTTCCCAGTCGTGCTCATGGACTCTGTCCATTAAGGATGTAGCCCTGCATATCTTTAAAAGCAATTGACTCTGCTCTGGAAACACTGTGGGAGTGTCTGAGCCAGCATGTGCGTGACTCCGCTTAGGCAGAAGAGAACTGGTCCCAGAAAACCTTTGTGAATGAAATTTTCATGCTTTCATGTCTGCCTCAGTGCAGATTCTGGATCAGTCCTTCTGATCTCAAACATCCGGTTTAAACGGGTGTTTTCCACTACATAGATACGAAAATATTTCCATTATAAGCCCGTAATGGCTCTGCATAGGCAAGCAAGGGAGATGAAGTAGGACAAGGGAGTTTAGGAGACTGTGTCAAAGGCGCCAATGTAAAAAGGAAAAAAAAAACCCTCAGAAACAAAAAGAAACCCAAACAAACCCAAGTTTCTCTGCTTGTCAGTTAAAAGACCAACAACATTGTATGTTCCTCTTCTTAGAGCCAGATGGTAAAGATTTCAGTGATAAAGTTTTTGTTTGCTTTTTCCCCCTCCTCCTTCCCTGTGTTTTCCCAGTCAGCAAGCACCGGAGCCTGCTGTGTGTCTGCAGATGACTGCAGAGGTGGCCCGTGCTGCTTCTTCCGCAGGAGTTTCCAGGAGCATTCCCCGCTTCCTCCAGAAAAAGGCGTCATCCAAGTACTCCACCTCTGACATTATGCATGAACTGGTCACTGGCCGCGTTTGCAAAACACGTGCCTATAAACCACAGGCTTGATTTAGTGCCGAAGAGGCTCCATCTGCTTCAATTGGTGTCCAGGACGTGTGTGATGTTGCGTAGAGCAAGCAGCAGGGCACAGCGGCTGGTTGAGATGCGATGGGTGGTTAAAGGGAGCTACAGATAGGGCTCACCTTTTCTCCCATCAGGGACTGAGTAGTTTATCCCCTCTGAACCTTGCCTGGTCTTCACTGGTCAAAAGTGAAAGCTAAGCAGCGGCTTCACAGGCAACATTGTGTTGACTTGAACCACGTGGGATCAGCACAGAGGAGCTGGAAATTCATAGTTCTCCTACATTAAAAAGAAAACAAAACAAAACCAGCAATTCAACCACTGAGGTCAAAAAAGCTTGAGGAAAATACCTATTCTTTCACTCCCACTCAGCTTTTTTTTTTTACCAGGCCCTGTGGAGCAGTTTGAAAACAACTCCAACTCCCCCCTCAAAACAGAGTCATTCCTCTCCTCATTAAAATTATATACATATAAAATTACTTATATATATAAAATCAAAATCAAGCACCAAACCCCACCAAACTGGCTCCTGTCTACTGTGCTCACATCTCACTCCGCATTAGTAGACATCATTGAACATTTCCACATTTTTTTATGAATGGAACAAAGCCACATCCCTGAAAAGTCACAAGAGCTTGGTGTTCACAGCCATAACTCCCCACACAATGGAAATGATCCTTCTGGACAGACCAGCTTCCATGAGGCCATTCCCTGGATGAGATCAGCTGCCTTTGTAACATAGGTCTGAGAGCATCCCCAGTGTGGCAAGGTGGACCTGTTGCAGGAGGGTGGCTCAGCAACCCGGGCTGGGTTCCCCCCAGAGTGGCTGTGTGGGGTGGAAGTCAGCAGGCTGTGGAGTCTGCTGTATGTGAGACTGCCTGCTCACAAAACACTCCAGAAAAATAATGCTTTTAAAGGGGGGAGAGTGCAAAGAGAGGGGGAAAATGGCTTTTGAGACCAGTTGTATTCCCATTTCAGGAGAATTCTGTAAACAATCTTAATTTCTGGGTAAAACTTGCTTCCCCAGAACATATCATGTCATCTGACTCTGGCCACTGCACTCATTAAGGCTGGTCATGTGCATGATGCTGCTGCTCAGGGAACCTTGTTAAGACAGCTGGCAAACATCCTGCTGCTTTACTCACCAGTCTAAGAGATGGCTAGATAATGTGGGATAATTTATATGGAGGGACTTTTTCAGCACCTGATACTATTGGCTAGTAGGATGGATGACCATTTGCAGAGAATTGACTACACTTCCTCTTCAAGGATATATTAGACAGCATATGTATTCCAGAAGCTCCAGCCCAGGATGTTTTTCCTTTTGATAGGCTGCCGCTTGGCAGACAAGCAGGAGCACTGGCTTCTGGAGACTTCAATTGCTGTTCTCAGAGCTTTCAAAAACTGTTCAGGGTGACAGAGCTGTAGGACACACAAGCAGTATCCTTACTAACTCCACTTGTGACTACCTTGACAGTCTGCAAGGCTGAGCTATTTGCAGACGTCAAAAGAAAAAGAATGTTACCCATCTGGTAATCTACAAGTAAATTTATCCATCTGTCTATCTGTGTAACAGTAACTGGTTAACTTAAGGTGCCCAAGGTCTAAAGGAAGTTTTGGTTTGTCTATTGTTTAGCCAAATATAGTGCCTGCCTGGTTAGATTGATTTTAAATTGTGAATGAGCATTTTTGTGTGCAAGAGACTCAGAGAGAGAGAAAGTAATAGTGGGAAACCAGTCAGGCTTCTAAATCTGTCAAAATACAGTATGACCATGTCAACACATTTAACAGACTGCTTGACAATAGACTGCCAAGTTTGTTCATATGTTTACAGACATACATTCAACTTATTTACATTCCTCTAAATCCCTTCTCCAACTAAATATAGACCACAACAGTAAAAATTAAGACACAGGAGAGAGGACTCCTCTGGAGTCTGGTATTCAAAACAGCAAGACTTCAGTTTTCACCATGGTAAAGCACAGAAACATCTGTTTCATTCTCCCCATGTTGAAGCTGGAGCTATTGCTTGGGAGAAGTCCCTTGCATGGCTAAGGGCAGAGCCCAGCTCTCCCAACACCTGTGCCAAAGTCATCTCTGTTCCTCTGAAAATTGCCCAGGCTTGCTCATCTGCTGGCAGTTGAGACCTATGGAGGTAAGTGTCATTTATTCCTAGGTGCCCAGGGAAAAGAAAGCTGAAAAAAAGCCTAACACAACTTTACCACAGAGTTCAAAAAGACTCAGGACTAGACTGCAGACAGAAAGCATGCCGCAAACACTGCATGTGACTTGTTTTGAGTATCACTAAAAACTTGCACTCATTGTTTCTGTTTTTTTATCTGCTCTGCATTTCCTTAGATAGCCTGTGAACAGGGTAGCTCTCAACCAGCTGCCATCGCCTGGAGCCCTCACCAAACTTTGGGGTAGACCCAAAAGGATGCCTGTGCACAAGACTGGTTAAAATTTGAGGGTTTGTGTCTCATCTGCATTTTTTACCAGACAGACAGAAAACAGTGCTTGCCCTTCTGACTTACAAGTCTTTTAACTGTTCTGCCTTGTCTCCCCCATAATTTAGATAAGGACAGCAAAATGCTCCTGTCTTGTACAGGAGATACATTCATATTCACCTGGATAGTGCTACGGGTGTCAACTATTATTTATCAAGTAATTACTTTTAAATGTTATATATGTAATGTTTACAGCAGAGGAAAATACTGTGGGGGCAGAGTTAACTGCAAAGAGTTATCACAGCTCCGTTGGCAATATAGCAAATTATTTCAGCTATGGAACTGCGTGGCTATGTGTTTTATGGGGTGCATTAGAGATATGTAAAGTCAGGTTAAAAACACACAGATTATTCTTCATAGTATAAGTAATTAAAGACTACATTCATAAATAGCTAATGAAAACTGTACCTTCAATGTATTCCATCAGTATTATGGATATGAATTACTTCTCTAAAAGCAACTTGTCTCTTCCTTCCCTACCTCTCATATGGGAGTACACACATATCTGTCAGACACCCAAGGACATCTATTGTTGGAAGATCTGCAACATTTTACAGGTAATTCTGTGTGTAACAGAAGACAAGTGACTCCCAACCTACATATGTCTGAGGCAATGCAAATAAGGTCACCTTCACTTTCAAGACACTGAGGAGTGGGGTAAGGATGAAATCTGAGTCTGAACTTTTAAACCATCTTTCTTGTGGGCCTAGTCATCTGCTTAAGGTTATTTGGGTATGACTGCTGTGACTAAGCTTCATTCTTATGGTGGCTCTTAGGAAAAGAGTGTTACAGAGTCAGCACCTCCCGCATTGCTCCACAGAAAGCGTGGTGTCCAAAGGTAGCCACAGAGAGCACAGAACAATCCTAACACCCAATGGCTGCACATGACTTGTTCTACAAAATGATTAAATAAGCCTCTCCACATCTTTGTGAGATATGTATAAATTATCTCAGCTGGAGAAAAAGAAGTGATTAGCTAAAAGCCAGAGGGAGGCTCCTGTTTGAACTCTTTAAGCAATTACTGGAATTTCAGCAGCCTCTTCAGTGCCAAAATCTTCTTTTAGATGCCTGGAGCTCCTGGGAAACCATGCACTCATAGTGAAACTTTACAAAAGTTATCACCAGTGTGGAGTAATCATTGCTGAAATGGTGTTAAAGACAATGATTTTGAGCAGTTCTTGTTTTGCTTTTATTCTAAGGCAGTTCTCGTTTTGCTTTTATTCTAAGGCAGTTCTCATGTTATGTTTGAACTGCAGGCAGGAAGTACTACTGATGTAAAGCACTCCTGTTTCCCTGCAATTATAAACTGCAAAGATTCTCTCCTTCCACTTCTGTAGCCTAGAAAGTGGCTACCTCTTCAAAAAGAGAGGTATTGTTTCCTTGAAAAGCCATCTAGAAATGCAGGGTGTTCAGCTTGGTTGCCTGATTGTTTTATTTTTCATTGTAGTATTGATAAGCAAGTATGAAAACACACAACACTCTTGGACAAAGAAGAAAACCATATTTTTCTGCTGCACAGCAAAAAATGGCCCTGTCAAGAGGAGTGAAATTCTCACTTAAAGATGGGCATGCTGTGTTGTTTGCAGTGTTCTAACACAGCAGCCTGGCTTCAGGCCACTTCTCCAGAGAAACCCCATGGGTTATGCAGTATCAATGACAGCCCTGAGGCTGAATGTGTCCTCTGTCCCAAGTGACAGGAACAGATCAGGACACCCTTTAGTCTTTCTCCAGGACTGCAGTTCATTGTGCCATTCTCCTGGCCTGGGAGATTTCTTCTGTCTGTAAAAATAAAACTACTAGCATTTACTTACCATCACTACTGTTCATTTGGTGTCATATTTTTGCCTTCAACATCATCGTCTGGTAAAATACTCTTTATCTTCCTTGCTTTTTTGGTCTTGCTTGTATTTCTTCTTTCACCTTATTCTCTGTCTTACTTTTAGATTCCTTTCCCTATATAGTCCCCTCAAATATATCCCCATCAAATATATCCTATATCTAATACATCATATATATCCATATATCCAAATATATCCCCTCAAATATATCCATATATATTTCTGTACAGAGATTACAGGTTGTGCAACTTTTTACTTTCCCAAGGCTTTTGTTCACATTATCCACGAACTCTACACAACCTTATTATACTGTATTTTGTCTTTGAAAGATCTGTTCTGCAACCAGAAAGCTATTTACATAAAAAAAAATGAAGGTTATCTTATACAAAGCACAACTATATCATTTATCTACCAACACACATTGCATGTGCTATAGACAGGGGCCAGAAACCACGTATCCGAAATCTCTGCAGCAGAGGAGTATTCCCTCCTGTGTGCCTGCTCCAGAGGTGAACTCTTGCTTCTGGAATTTGCTTCTTCCAAGAGTTCTTCTGAGCTAGCCTTCGGGGGTCTGGAGGGCACTGTGGTGAGGAGTCTTGCTTTGGCAAGCCCCTGGGCTCTGCTTAGCACATTGTTACAGGGAGACATACAAAATCAAGAAAAGAAAGGCAGTTGTCGAGCCAAAATGGAAGTGTCTGGGTGTTATTCACTTGAATTGCCAGAACGTATTTTTAAATATGGAGAAGTGCCCAGAAGCAGTCTGTTCTGTGCAACTTAAAGGTCCTGCCATGAATATATATGTGTATGTATAAAAATACATTCATATATGTATATCCTCTCCTGCTGCCTGCCGACCTCCTCCAAAAATTAGTAAGACTACATAAGAAGGAGAAAACTTTTCCGTCTTGTGCCAGTTAATCCACATTAATTTACATAAATCTCTAAAATCAGATCTTTCATACAGAAAAGTGTTCTCTGTCCTCTGAGTCACCTGCTGGTTCTCAGCATCAGCTTTGTACCTTGTGGTCTCATGGTCTTCTTTCTCTTCAAATACCTACATTTTTCAATCTGTACGCTTCATCACTCCATGCCCTCCAAGTTCCTGATAGTCTGTTTCCTCTGTCTGGCAAATCTTTCTGGCTATTGCCTGGTCCACATCCTTCATTTTGCATTGCTAGGATCTCACTTATGGTTAGCTGTACTTCACAGGGTCCCATTTCTCCAAATTCTGCCTTTATTGTTGGCATCACTTCTTTTTCTGCCTCTAGGCCAAGGGGAGCATATTCAACACGAATTCAGTCAAAAGAACTGGGGCAAGTTATAGAACCAACTAATATGTGTCCTTTCTTCTTCCAGGTTCATTTTCAGGAGGCACGTCCCACTTCTTTGCCTCCACCTTTTCTTCTATCATCTCGTGTGCTTGTACGAGAGTAAGAGCCAGCATCTTCAGGAGCAACCGGAGGCCCAGTGTCTACAGGAAGAGAAACAAAGTGCACTTGTAATGTTGTGGCTTAAGACAAATTATAGGGTTAGGAAGAAGGAAGCACTGACCCCCATTTTATGGAGAGAATGGAGGCAAAAAGAGAGTAAATGATGTTTCCAAGTCAGAATGGCAAGCTGCCTGACGGGACTTTTTGCAAGCAAGCAGTGAAGCAGACTGCTGCCCATCTTGCTTGGCTTCCTGTTTCTGCCTAAAGCTTTGACAGACTCCCAGGGCTACCATGCCATGCCTCGACTCCATCTATCCCACACATACGGACTGAAAAGCTTCTCATCTGATGCGTTCATCCTATCTTAGCTGTCTTTTGTTGTTGTTCTTCCTGCTGCTGATATGCTTCGTGTATGAATAGTATTTGTGCAGCCTGTTTCTTTCTCTGTCCCTGCTGAATGAGTTAAGATGCAAAGACAAATACAATAAAGGTCAGAATTTCACAACCAAACTCCACCAAAGAAGAAAGTATTGTTAGAAAGCAGGATGTTTGTGTACATATTTGCATGGTCATGATGCAAATGACCTTGAGCATTTTGCTTAAGGAAATTACAAATATCTAGTATGGATGAAAAACAGCACAGTAGTTAGGGAGAAAAAAAAGAAAGAATAGTGGATAAATACAATTCGTTTTAACTAACTACAGTCTCACGTGTACCCAGGGAGCCACCTTTGCAAAAATGCTGTGAACATTAGCAGGCCAAACCCATTCACCCATTCTGATGGGAGAGGTAAAGTTTCCCTTCTGGGAAGGTAAAGGGCCATGCTGGCTCACATCTGAGCAACATCTTGAGCAGAGTGATGGTTCTGCTCAGCATGAGCTACAGTGACAATAATCTGTTTTTAATCTGCTCTCAATTCCACTAATTGAATGTGTGGGAATCTATTACAGCTCCCCAGAGGAGGGCCTGCAAGGACCTCTGCCTCCTCCTCCAGTTTCCCTCTCCCATCTTATGGCAGCCTCCAGTTACAGCTCAAAACTTTTGGGTGAGCCCTCTGTCTACAATAGACTAAAACTCAACCTTCTCCCCCACCCCCAGCTTAATATGATTTCCTGGATTTATTTCTAAAATGAAGACTTATTGCCTGAAAGAAGGCTAGGAGACTCTAGGGTGGTCTAATGGTAGCAGCAAAATAAAATAGCTGTTTACTGCAACCTGTGGGGAATACATTCAACCTCTGCAGCACCGTGCCTTATTCCTCAGCTCACCAGAGACATGTAAACTGGATGCTCTGCACCTGAGAGTGGAGGTACTTCAGCAATTTCCTGTCAAGGTGACTCAGTATGGAAAGAAGCCAGACCTTCTCCATCAAACACACCGCAGTCATGAGGCAAGTTCTCAAGAGAAACAGGAGGGAAAGAAATAGGAAGCAGCTGTACAAGATGGACTGAAACTGTGAGGGTGAGTGAGGGAATGAAAGGGAAGACCAAAATCTTTGTGGCTTCCAGTTCCATAGGGTTTGTGGTCTAGACAAATTTTCATTTCCTACACCTCCAGAATTATCCAACACAATAAGTCTGACTTTTCATTTGGCAATTTTCTCACACTGAATCTTACAAACCTCTATGGCTGGAGGAAATTGATGGGGGAATTCCCTGTACTGGCCCTAATTCTCTTTTTCAGCTGGACCTAGATGCTAAGATCTGGTGCTAAGATTTCAGGAGCACCTCTGACCACAGGAACCAGGAACCAGCGCATAGAGGACTGGCGTGTGCCCGAAGGGTGCCACTCTGGGTGGGACCCAGGAAAGAAGAGGATTAAAAAAATCCTGCAAATTATTTTTGGTGTTTGGCTAAGTGATGTGGATGGCAATGTGAGAGGCATCCTCTACTTGGGACACACCTGGCTGAGGCAGCGAGTGATGAATTCTTGTGGTCTCGGTATGTTCAGTCACCAGGAGGACTTTGGGCCTTTACCACCTTGAAATCTACCACAGCTGGATGAATTTAGTCTTTATTTCTCCATTTGCCTTTGCATGTCTTGGCAGCTCCTACAGTGTCTTCTTTCTAACTCCCCCTAATTTCCTTCAAGCTGACCACAATCCATAGAGTTTCCTCCTTACACTTGCCTGTCAGGTGTGGGACATCTCCATTTCATTTCCTTCCTCCAACATGCTCCTTCCACCAGAGCTAACTCCCAAGCACTATGGAGGTAACTGAGGGTGGAGCGGAGCTACATGGTCTCTTGAAGGAAAAAGGAAGCTATGCCTTGCCTGCACATTGTACCAGATGGATGCCAGGTAGACATACTACGGTGGCAATGAGCTCAACTTAATATATCTTGCCTCAGAGCCCAGTTTATTAGCTTGGGCACAGCATTACACTAATCATGGCCATGTGGTTTCTGGTGCACAGCTGGCTTGTGCATACATAGCTCAGAGCATGGGCAAACCAAATTGTCTGTCTACAAAAGACGTAACCTAAGAAGAGAGGATAAACGTATTACAAGCCCTACAATGATTGTGTCAAAGACTCCATTTGCCTTCATTGTACATCTTACTTCTTTTCTGGATGTTCAGATTATCCTACTGAAGTATCATTTAGATGAAAATCTTGCTGGAGTGGGGGTTACATCTCCCCATTCTAGGTGATGCTGAATACATGTTTGTCTGTGTAACAAATGAGGATAACTGGAGGCTGGAGACTGGCAGAGTGATGGCATGCTGGATTGGTGCTTAGATGTGACATTCACCCATAAAGAGCCAGAACAAAGAACTAATACCCCTTCTGCACCTCCATAAAGGTGATAGAAAAGACACATGCCTCTGCAGCTGCCCCACTTGCACGGTAGCTAGACTGGGACATTAATGCACCTCTTATATGTTGCTCACCTTCCCATTTTTAGACCTGAAGGAAAAAGATAATATCCCTTATTCTAATCATAAAGCATAGAGGATGGAGGAAACTGCCTGACTAGGTAGATTTTTGAAAACTGGGAAAGTTGGATGCCAGATCTTCCAGGGATAGCACAGATGAAAAGATACAGGAGGCAGGATGTATCTGTATTTTTGTCAAGCTCAACTTTTCAGCAGGGAATTTAAAAATTCAAAATAAGGAATAACAGACTCTGCTGAGTGTCAGGAGGCTCCCTCGCAGCCTGGGATCATTCTTCTGAGCAATCAGCTCAAAGCTGGTGATGATTTTCTCCTTCCATGTGCCTCAGAAAAACTGGTAACCTGCCAGTTGGAAAAATAAAGGGAAGATTTTCAAACTGAGGTCATTCCCTCAAGTGGTTGTTAAGGCATGTTGCAGTGGGTGCTTTGCCCTTACATAAGGTATATCCCAGAGAGTCCATTTCCCAGAAAGTGAGGTGCTAATTAAATATAAACTCAGGAAGGCTAGGCCTCTACCTTGCTCCCAGCAGCGGTTTTTACATCTCAAGAGGGTAACTTCAGCTGTTCAGCAAAATCCTGAAGGCATAATTTTTACTTTAACCCTGAACCTCTTTTTGTACCTGCCTCAGGGACTGCTCTTATGAAACTTGGTGTTAGGCTTATTACTGTTCTCTGCCAGGTTCCCCAGGTCTTTGAGGAAGCTCTGCAGGAGAGCAAAGGTCACTGCTGGAAAGAAGTCTCCAGTACTGCTGCCCCCATCAGGACCACTTGTGACCTCCAGCACATGCAGGGTCCTTGCTGCCCCTCCACATATTTGCCATTGCCCTGTGACGTTCCCACCAGCGCAACTGTGTCCGCCTGAAAAATCTCCAACAATTTTCTCTGCTGCTCACTTTCACCTGCCAGATCATCATTCTTAGTGAATGCAATGAGTTACAGTAAATAAAAAGCAGCCGGAATTTTATTTAGAATGACTTCTGATGAAAGAGGATCATGGCTAATAAATTGCAGATTGCTGAATGCCAGTGTTGGCTGGTATGCTTTACCAAATAAAAGACACAGTTTAACACTTCAAAAAAAAAGAACTGTGTTATCGTGAAATGCTGTAATAAAGCGTGACCCATTTTTTACTCCATTATTTATTTTGTTGCCATGGACATCTTTAACTTCCCCTGAGGACAGCACCCTAATCATTTAAAGTAGGCATTTTCTTTTTCAGACATATGAAAAGGTTTTGTACAGAATGCATTAAAACAGAAAGCACAGCTGTAAAGAGGAGTCTCCGTCTTAACCTTTTCAACTGCTGGGTCTGTACGTTTGTCTTTTATAAGCAGGCCTAATGTCTGGGTTGTTCATCAAACTGTAAGCTTGATTCTGATCAAAAATTTATTTTTGCAAGGACATCCATGGGCTGCTGCCCTCCTTCACCAGACCTCCAAAACCCCAGTGTTTTGTTGGGCTAAAGTTTGTGAATTGGATCCTTTCAGTAGAGCTATGGGGTTGTCATCCATCTTCTGATAAAACATCAGAAATATGGCAATCTCTTATATCCATTTTGTACAGAAAGAGTAAACTCAGTATCTACTCCAGCAGCCAACATGAGTAGTGAATGCATTAGTGGTAGTAGTAACTGTCCAAAAAGGCAGCTTTCCTTTGGAGAGTGTTTGTGTTTTCCACTCAATTTAAGGGTCTTGTGTTTGTTTTGAACACTGGAACTTTCATGGAATTCTAAAATGTCAACATTTTAAAGAAGGCATATTTCCAAAATTTAAAAAAAAATGGCGCTTTCTGAGCTATTCTAAATCTTTTCCTACCCTAGACATGCCTTCTACATCTAGTAGGCTCAAGCCTTATGCATTTTTAGCAAGGCTCTCTCCCTCAAAAAAACTCTAGAGTAAATATTCTGGATAGAACTGGTATTCTGTTACCCTTATGGGTGGTACTCCAGAATAAGCATCCACTTATTCCAGAATAGTTTTTCTGTTTTGTACGTATAGTGTTGTTATGGAGCAAACAAGTTTTTTTTCTTGCAGAATAGAGTCCTCAAAGGAAGGTACCCTGGCATAGCAGCTAGGGCAAAATTTCCCAGGCAAGCTAGCCCTATACAGTGAGTTTACACCATCTGTTAACATATAAATATTAAAAACCTATTCTTCTGACATTTCAGCTGTAATGAATCAAAGTTGGGGCATATGTAAACATCCTATTGGTATTCTCTCTTTCTTGGACTCTGGATACATATTACCCCTTATACACTGCATGCCTCTCGTGCAGACTATGGCTTTTTGAAAGTACATAGCAAGCAATACCACAACTGCAGCCTCTAATTTGGAATACAGCAGTGGAGTTTCACTGCTTCTAGTTAGGAAACCAGCAATATTTGCTGAAAGCCATGAGTTTTTCACTATGTCTTAGCAAAGGGTACTCTCAGAACCACCGTGGCCACCTCTAACTTCTTAGTAAGTTGGTTTTGACTCCCTGCTGTCCACTAGAGCTTTACAGGATTTGTGTGACATGTTTTTCAGTGGGTCTAAATGAACAGAATTGCCCTGATTATGCTCCCCGGTGGTGGGGAGAGCATGATGGTACCAAAAGGTCTGGAAATGAAGGACAGCAGGACTCACAGTGCTGAGTGACTTTGCTCACCCTTCGATACCTGGCCTGATCCTCAGTGCTGCCAGAGCCCTCTTCAGTAACGCTTGTCTGTGTTCAACTATAGCTCCATACATGGAAAATTGTAGAGAGGTCTTCACCTTTCCTCCAGCATCCACCTTATCTCCTGGTAAAAATACTTCTGAGCCAAAGAATTCACAAACATGAAGTGTCTATTCTGAGCTAGCACTTGTGAAAGGAGCACCACAACTATATAGAACAGTTTTCTGAAACGCCAGTTATTCTGAGACATTACAGTGTGAGAACAGCCTGGTAAGGATTCCTCTCTTGTTCCCACAAATCCTAGGTTTAGGAATGTTTTAGAACTTAAAAATAATCATCTGCCTACTGTGACTTTCCTTCCTCTATGAACAATTGCAATGAGGTTGTCCAAGCTTTTCATATCTGCTGGATGGCTCTTGTAATTCAGGTTTTCCTGAGAGCAAGCTGTCATCACACTTTGATAACTACAAGTAAATCCTCAGTTTGTACTAACTTCATGAGTGGGCTAGGAGTGATCAGCGCTTCTGACAACCTTATTCCTGTAAAACATACAGATGAATATGGACTTCCTATAACAGAATACACCATGCCTCTTCTGAGCAATATAATACAGAGTTTCCTTACTGCTGGAAATAAATAGTTTCATAATATCACTCACTATAAAGATATCATCAGTTGCAAATCTCAGCTGTAAGGGAAAACCTCCTTAGGAAAAGAGAACAGGTGATTTTTAGATTTAGACTGAATCTGTGGAAACTATTGAAAGCATTCATCTGTGATGCATTTCTTTTTTCCAAATCCCGCCGTCAAGGAATTTCAAATTTAGCTCTCTGCAGTTTATTGGAAGGTAGGAATAGTGGTATACTTGACTGCAAGTAAAATACTGTGTGGTATGAAGCTGCTTACCCAGTCACTGCATCTAAGTATTACAAGATGCGTACAAATTTAAGGCAGAGAAATCCCTGCAAAAGAGCCTGCCACAAGAGTTCCCTCACAGGTTTTTATGGTGTTCCTTGTACAGTGGTGGCCAGGGGCAGCCACCTGCGTTGGAGGGATTTCTCTTTCACGTGCACTTTGCTAAGTCTGTCTTTCCCAAGCAGATTGAAAGGTCTCGCACAGTTAATCTTTGCACACTCGAGGTTCTGATTTTTTAATTCTCCCTCCACATTCATTAGACACTTCTTAAGCTGGGGCAGGAATAATCGCTCTGAAGCAGAGAGTAATTAACAGAGTGTCTCAGAAGCTGTGGTGGGTCTGGGTTCCCAGTGCTCAACAGGAGGTGAACTGAGCGTAGAACAGCTAGGAATTTCTTAAAATTTTTCTACTCTCCTCCTCAATTACATGAGTGAGTCTACTAATGAACTACCCCATTAAAGCAGAGAGGTAATCCACTCTCACATGGGGCTGTCTGCCAAAGTGTTCGAGTTGTTAGAAAAAATGAAGTGGTGCGGCACTCCGTGCTATTAACGTGCCAAAACAACAACAACAAGAATATTTTCTCATGGTCCAGAATATTAAACAGACACAAATAACTTTCATTAAAAAGCCACATTTTCTGTAAGGAGTTTTCCCTGGAGAGAGCAACATTTCTTTTCATAAGTAGGATGAATTTTGCACTTCATTAAATGCCTTGATCTTTTCATCACATTAGCCTTTAATGCGACAACATAATCTTTAGTTTGTCTGGATTAACGAATAAAACAAATGTCTGTGGTTGTGTGCGCATGTGCATGTCTGCGGGTGTGTACAAAACCCTTCCCTAGTCTTTTAAAAAACGAAAAGCAACAAACCCACCCAATGTTCCTACCGAAAGTATTGGTTTAAAGTAGATATGCATGCAGTTTTCTAGCTGTGGTGTTAAAAGTTAACTTCTAAAGGCCACTACTTCTCCCTTGTGATGATCTCCATGGGGACGGGTGTTTATCTGACTAGGTGCTCCAGCTGCCTTCCTCCCTTTAAGATCAACTGCTTTATAAGCATGGTCAGTGGACTTGCTTGGCCTCCTACTACCCTGCAATGAGACCATTATGGCTCCGTTACCTAATGTTGATGAATCGTGGGCGAGAGGGTGGGCTGAGCTCAAGATGTCTGCCAGAGCTATTGTCCCTGGCTCTCCCTCTCTCCAACTGCACGGATGCTGGGAAGGCTCAGGAGCTGGCTCCCGCCATCAGGAAAGGCAGATTTGGTTTGGGGAGCATTCATCTGAATCCACCTCACCGTGAATTGCGGTGATTCTGGCACTGATTGACCAGGAGCACAGCTCTGCTTGTGGCAGGGCAGGAGGTATAACTGCATGTGGAGCCATGAGCTGGGGAGAAGATGGTGCCAAAAAAATAAGGCAGGAGCTGTGGGGATCAAGACTCCATAGATGTCTTTTTTTGGGTAAAGATGGAAAAAATAATTTCTCCAACATATATGGGAGGGAGACTCAATATTATGACAAGAAAATTTGCTGGAGAGATTTTTCTGTGAACAAGTAAAAGTGTGTATTTTGGACAATGAACTCTCTCATACAACCAAGAAACAGAAAACTTTTGTATTTAAAGCCCTTAAAAAAAAGTATTTTAATGCTTTTTTAAAAAATATAAAGGAAGAAAGTGGTTACGAGGTCATCTCCAATAGAATGTATCGAAGTCATGCAACTTTAAAATACCTATTTGATATAAACAATGTAGCAAAACTGACATAAATACTCCAAAAGATTTTGCTATTGAAAAATATGTTTTTTTTCAATAAAAGTTTCAGATTAATTTCTGCACTCATTTGTGCTGCAGATATACACGGAAGCTACATTGCTCTAGTTTCTGTGTTCAAACCCACCCACAAAACTGTTAAATATCTCTCCACTTTTTAGCAATGATCAATGAATCAGGCTAAAATCTGAATAAAGTTGCTTCTTTTTTTTTTTTTTTTTATCTTTTCCCAGTGTTTTCAAAACAAAGCTCTGGATGACATATGGAATTGAATACCCATCTGCTTCAGAGACAGCACCAAACTATCAAAGCCAAAGCTTAATGCAGAAACTGCTGTCTTGTCTTACTAACATGGGAATACCAAATTTCAGAAACTCACAGAACAGATCTGACACTAACATATGCCCCAAGCAATCCCTGCAATGTGTTTTCAATCTGGATATTGCAGTGAAATAAAGATACAGTAAAAGTTGAAGGGTCCCAATGCTGGAACCACTTAGGGCACTACAGTCTCAGAAGTCACGAAGGGAAGGTTTCATTTCACTCAACTTCAGCCTTATAAAGCAAGACCTGTAGTCCCAGCTAATTACCTTGGCTCCCTGGACAGTGAAGGGAAGGAAGCGTGTCCCTCTGGAAGGAGGTCGCAGATGAGCTGCCAAAACTGGGAGAGATAACTGCATGCCTCGCTGTTAGAGGGCCAAATTAGGGAAGAGGAGCCTTATCACAGCTGCTACAGTGGAATGGAGAGAAGCTCCTGCACAATTAAAGCATTCAGCTGGGTACCAGCTTTGGGCTGGCTCTGGCAGGCAATGCACAGCTCCCTGGGATTCCAAAAGCGCTTCAGAAGTGTCAAGTCCTCAAGCCTCACACTATTGTGGCAAAATCACTTGACTGAAAGCTCAAAAATTCATAGGAACCTCTATAGGCTGCTCTGGCTGCTTGCACCCAGCATGTAACCACAACCAAGCCTGCCTTGCTGAGAGATAGAGCTGTTTTCACTGACTTAAAAGAACATTGGCGGTTAAATAGATTCAAATGGATGCCTTGAAAAATGGCATAACTGGAGGTGGAAATCTGTATTCCTGAAACATTTCACTTCCCTGTTTCCCTGGTTTGCCACCTACTTGCAGCAAAGAGCACAGTCACAACAATGTCTTTTAAGGCAAAGAAAATAAACCCCAAATTTGTTAGTTTTCAACAAGATGTAAAAGACCACTGAATTCCTGATGCACACAGGCATCCAAATAGTAGTGTTTTTGCTGAAAACATATCAGATGAAATATTCCCCATCCCTGGAAGTGTTCAAGGCCAGGCTGTTTGGGGCTTTGAGCAACCTGGTCTAGTGGGAGGTGTCCCTGCCCAGGGCAGGGGGGTTGGAACTTGATGGTCTTTAAGGTCCCTTCCAACTCTAACCGTTCTATGATTCTATGACTCTAGTAAAGCATTGTATGGATGCATGCTTTACAATTTGTGATTGGGAAGTTTAGAAAGAGCATTTGAAAATGTTCAGTTATATTGTAGGATGTACAAATAAATCAGAAAAGATATTTCTGCAGGATTGCATTATTACATCTTTGTGACTTAAAACATATTGCCTGGCCAAAGGAAGCTGAACCACAGAATATGGATATTTGGAAATTTGCCACTCTTTCCAAAAGAAAAGACCTTCTTTTTTTTTTTTTCTTTTTTTTTTTTTTTTCCACAGACATAAAATAGGGCAGAAAGGGCTCCCCAGTATGGATCATCACTAAACTTCCTACATTTTTAGTTTTACTAAATGATCTTGTAGTTCTGATGTGCCATAGAAACTTCACAGTAGAGGGGAGAAATTCTTCATAATAATACTTTAATACCAGCAAAAGCTCCTATTACAGGTGCAACTGTTTTTATGGTATAGCTCAGCTCACACAGCATCTTGGTATGAAAATGCATATGAACGATCACACCTCTAAACTGTGTTGCTACACTGATGACCATTTAAGGTACACACCCTGGCCCAAGATTATACCACAAAATCAGGGAGTCTGGGAAGGAGGGTGCTGACTCTTAGCATCATTAGCTAACCATATAGATCCTGATAGTGCCAGGTATTTAAACCCCCACTGTGAAGCATGACAAGGGCTGCCCAGGCAGTTTGATGTCGTCTGCTGAATGAGAGCTATTTTGGAGCAGTTCTCACCATCTAAACCCAGATCTAAAGCTTGTTGAGTTACTCTGGCTTCAGATCAGACCTTACAACATCCTCCTATGCTAGCAAAGCCAATACATATTTTACTAGCAGTACGAGGCACTTGGTGAGTGCATTAGACAACTAGACTAATTTATAATACTTCAGGGTGTGTGTTTGTACAGGTATGTCTGCTGGCAACTGCTGTGAGTCATCTAGACAAACCTACTTTACAGCATGCAAACTCATGATGTATTCTCTGAATGAAACCTCCCCTTTTAGGAAATGTGACTGTTTTCTCTTTTTCAACAGATATTAAAAGCACTGTTGGAGCAGGGTTTTATACACCAAATCAATGGGAGTTACAGAAATGAAACCCATTGAGAAAGAAGCAGGAGGGACAGTGAAAGGAAGGAGATCTGCCAGGAGGGCAAACAGAAACTCAATTAGCGTCACTGCTGGTCAGAAGTTGGAGCTGACTGTGGACCCTTCAGTGGGGGACTTCTGGAGCGATGGCAGACCATGCAGTCAGGTACTAAAATGGAAGGGCCATGAATGAAACAACCACTCCCACCACACAGGGAGAGATAGTGAAGTAAATGAATGCATTGGGTTGTGGTGTCCACTCCCTCCTCTGTCCCCGATCCTCCCAACCCCCTGCTTGCCCTTTCTCCCTTCCAGAGAAGATTATGAACCAACCTCAGAAGACATGCCTGACTGAAGTCCCTTCAGCTGCCAGAGAAGCCACCAAGTTTTGCAGTCATATGGTGTGTTAAAGATATGGAGGGGAGCATGGCAATTTCAGCACCAGGAGTAACTGGGCAAAACCATTCTTGTCACTGCATGGTGAACTGCCTAAAATCACCCTTCGCATGGCATTCACATCAAAACCAGAGCATGGCAGGGTGGTGGCAAAGGACATATTCTCATCTAAAAGTGTTGACTTCTCCTATGCCCTCATGCTTGTAATTTTTAATAGTATCTGAAATAAAAGCATTTATTTTAACAATATTGAGCACCTTGAAAGCAATACTCACATTGAACTTTGGTGTGTGACACGGCTGATAAACAAGCAGCAAACTTCTCCCAGTTTGGTAGGCCTTTCTCCCACAGCTGAGAGATTTTTAACTTTGAAAAATGACAGAGAAAACAAACAATAGTTGGGATTAAGTATGATTTCTGGTTGTATTCACAAGACTTTAATCAAGGAGTGATTATTTGGTAAGAATTTCAACATTTTTAATATGTTCAAGCAAACAGTTTCAGCCCAATGAGATGGTTGGAATATCCTCTAGAACACAGGGTGTTTTTTTCACTCGCAGACTAGAAGCAACATGACACATTGTGAACAGCTTTTCTCTCACCTGCCATTTCTTGTCACACTCCCCCGCATTCTCCTTAAGGTGCTCTGGCAAGTAGGAGGAGCAAACCCCAGCACAACAACCCCTTGTTTTATTTTGCCTTTTACCAACCCCTCATCCATCGCATGCGTTTAGGGCACAGGCCAGGATCATCATTTCCTTCACCTTGTCTTCTTCAATTTCTGGACTTTGAGTTTATCTTAAAAGCTTTTGTTTGGGTTCATAATTCAACAGTGAGTCAGTAACCCACAAGTACCATGAGTGGAGCCAGCCCTGATCTGCAGCCTTCGCTGACCACCTGCTCCAAGCTGTTTCCTGTGTGGGCGGCCAAGTTCAAAGTTATTTAAAAGATGAGTTACGGTAAATTTTGTTTAACCTTCTGTACACTCTGCAGGCGCTTGGGGTGGTTAAAACTGGATGACACTGAACTTGATTTCTCAGCCCCACTTGGCTTTGCTGTAAAGCCAGCTAAACTTTGCTGACTTTAGGAAAGAAGGGCAAGAATCTGGCCCTTCTTAGCTCAGCCACGTTTCATCATTGTTCATTGCACATGCCATTACTTGCTCTCTCAAACCGCTGCTCCCATCCTCTTGCGGTTGCCCACAGCCGGCCCATCAGCTTTGCCTCCCCCCTCATGACCAAATGATGCTACTCTGGCGGTTGCCTGTCTGCCCTGGGAAAAGTTGGGACGCTTTTGTTCTCCCTTCGAGATTTTCCACAGTAACTGTAAGTTAATACCCCTTGAAACTTTGCTGCTTCAGTCACAAAAGAAAAAAAAAAAAAAGAGGATTGCAGGCAACCAAACTAAGAAAACTGATTTGGAGATGAGGGAAGAGGGGCAGACATGATATCTTCAGCCAGAAATGCTGCCCAGGCTTCAGTAAATATGCACTGTGCATATGGATTCAGGCAGGAGCATTTGTAAGCACATCTCTTCCCCTTCCGTTCAAGCCTTTTACCCCCAGCCTGACTCATTGCACACTTGTACTTCAGGGTTTCTTGATAGGTCTCCTTTATTATGACAGGTTTTCCCACCAGCCAGCATCCCCCTTGCAGTTCCGCTTTACCCCCCTGCTCCGACTCCCACGCCACACCTTCTATGCTGCTCTGCTTTTCTCTCTGGGATATCTTCTGCTTCGAACCCTAGTTTGGATGGTTTTGGCTCCAGCTTTTTCCAAACACCTTCCCGTCTCGGGACATAGTGTGTCCCTTCTTCTTGCCAGCAGCCACACTGCTGCAGGCTGGCTGGCTGGGCTTGTGGGGGGCAAGTTGGGCAAAACCTGAGCCTGACTTGTTCCTGGCATTGCTTCCTGTCCTGCTCACTGTGCTTTAGGAGCAGGACTGAGCCCAACAAAGTAGGGTTTCAAAAGCAGATTGACGTGTCTGGTTTGAAGTGGAGTTTCTTGTTCAGCTTTTCTCTTTTTTCAAGGAAAATACTTGTGCTAACTTTGAAAGGCCTGATACAAAAGTGATGATCATCTCTGGTAATTGAGATTTATCTTTCATTTTATTATAATTAATAGCACTGGAACCAGCTTCTCAGTCATGCATATATCTTTGGGGAAAAAAGATAATATCCTGCATTTATCTGCAAAGTCAAGGATAGACTATGAAATACTTTTGTAGTTGATTATTTTGATGCATCTTCTCCATTTCCCTCAGCAAAAGGGAGTTCCAATTTCCTCACACACTGAACTTTGTCCTTTTGCTGAAGTATCTCTGATATTTTGCTTTGAAAAACTTTGAGTCCTGATCTTTACTCCATCCATCACCAAGCACACTTTGTGAGCAATGACTCGGTCTATTTTTACTCGTGAGTGTCATAAATTGCTTTCAATTTTACACCTTCATTCCATGATGACTCTTTTGAGTAGGCTGAGAATTTTTTGAATTTGTAGGTTTGATGTAACTATTAGCAATTTTCTATAATGGAGAAACCTGTCACTAACAGTTTAAAATGCATTATTCTTTCTCCCCTTGCTGGATACAGAGGTAATGAAAACATTCCAAAATCTGAAATAAAATTACTTTTAAAACACAATTTTTAAAAATTCACATGAAAGAGAAAGATGTGGAAAATATTTCAAAAATACTAACACAATTATACCTTTTTTTCAAAACAATCTAAGAGCCTGAGAATGCTAGAGTAATTTTTTTCCCTGTGTACACATTTTCAAAGAAAATGGTGTGCCATGGATAATTTGCTTTGCTCACAGGCAAAGAGCTGGGGTGGCATCAGTTGCTTTTAATTATTTGCTTTTCTTCCACAGTTCTCAAATGGTCATTGGTGAGGTTTCATTTAAATTCTGGCTTTGAACGTGGTATACTACTTTGCATTTGAAGTTAGGCAGTAGAAGGGATTAATTAGAATACTATGAACACATTACTACCAGCCCATTTCTTAAGATGTTTACAAGTATCGTAACAGTGAACACTGTAGAATCCTAAGACACAGGAACTCGTTCATATTTTGCAGAAGAAAATTAAACTGAAGATAAGAATGGCAGATGAATGTCAATATTTTAAAGTGATGTCACCATGGGAAAAAAAATCTTAACTTTAAATATGCAACGCTGAGCTCTGAGTCACCTGTGAACATCCAGGAATGGAGTCCCGGGACAAGAGTGCTATGGAAATATACACTCTGTCCCCAGGAAAAGAAAGAAAACCAAACCACTGTCACTACTACCTAGTATAAAACCCTGGTATGTTCATGTCTTGAATATTGTGTGTAGTTCAGCTACCCCTCTCAAAAAAGGCCAAACCAGGGGTAGAAAGGACACATAGGAGGGTAGCAATGAACACCAAGCATGCATAAACAGCTTCGTGCCAGGAAAGAGTTATTGTTTTAGGACCCTTTAATGTAGCAGAACCCAATGGTGCTGAGCATGTCAGAGCAGATAGATGGGTATTAGTTTCCAATACAGGAGCCACCAGGTGGGCTTGACAGGATGTGGGTGCAGGGCAGAAGGTCCTGGGTCTTTACCAAGGTCTGGGGAACACCCTGCTGAAAGGGTTCTGTGGGAATGGCGAGAAAAGTTTATGCCAAGAAACTCATGGAAAGGCGAATGTGCTTAGCACACCTACTGCAAGCAGGAGCATCAACTCTAGCTGACTGTCTGTGGGGACTAAATTGACTTGAAGAAGTCTGGGATGACTATTTCTAGCACATAGAGGTTCCTTCCCTGCAACTTAATCCAAAAATTACCGATTTGTAACACAAGTCAGAACAAACTCTGTTGCACAATGTGGAAGCTGTAAATCTAGTAAGGGAGGGTTTCTCAGTCTGAGAAAGTATGTGATAAACTCGAGACTGAAAATGAAGACATTTATTTTGTTTTCCCAGGGAGGAGTCTAGCCAGCATTTTTCTTAGATCCAGTTAAGCACTTTTCCTTCTTTCCATTTTGTGATTTTGGACTACTTCATTCGTTGGTTAAATTAAGAAAAATGAGGATGCTGAAGTGTGGAGATGATAAACGGGTCGTATAGTTAAATAGCAGTGGCACTGCAAATCGTCAGCATGCTGCTTGGAGAATGACAGAGAGAGCAATTCAGGAAGGAACGCATAGATGAGATGCTGTGAGTTATTGCAAAGTCAGGATTTAACTCTGATCGTTGCATTTCAGCTTCTGCATTATCATAAAGATGAGTGGAATAAAACCAGAGTGAGGAAAGTTATGGGAGTGTGGGCCTGGGACTAAAGCTCAAGTATCTATTCTATTTCCTTCTCTATTATTGTTTTATATTTATTATTACAATCTACCCATTAGCGTCTTTGCTTGATTTGGTGTAGAATTACGATTCCTCATTGTTCTCACATGTATTTCAACTAATGTACAGTTTATATGAGTGAAGTGAATAAAGGACAGGAAAATCTGGCTCTTAATTCTATTTTTAGGGTAAAATGGAAAATATAGTGATAATGTGTCTAATTGTACAAGGCAAAAAAGCCACTAATTTTTTCCTATATGTGCATTGCGAATGCTTATTTTGATTCAGTCAGGACAGGTTTGAGGTCCTGCATCCCACTAGTAACCCAAATCCAGAGCATCTCTGAAGAAGGTGCTGGGCAGGAGTCTTCACTGCCTCTCAATGGGAGCAACTGACAATCCCAAGAAATACATAGCGGGAACTTCAGCGGATTCCTAACACTAATTTAGCTGTGATTAGCAGCTGCAGATTTACTTTGTTTTCCTTTTGTTGAGGACCTCAGCTTTCAGAATTAACTCCTGTACACTAGGGCTTGGGCAATCACCACATGAAGCTGGTTGCAGGGGCAGCGTAACTCCACTTATAACAATGAGCCACACCAGTGGGACAGGGTGCAACCTGGAGAGCCAGAGTCCACTGCTATGCTGATTGTCTGCCCCTGGCAAGGGGAGGGAAGCCCTGGTGGACTGAGGAAATTCAAACCAGCTTTTGCTGTTTGAGGTTTGGGTTGGTTTTTTAGGTGGGTTTTTTGGGTTTGGGGGTTTTTTTGGGGGGGAAATTGTTTTGTTTTTCAAAGAAACTTGTGCATCATGAAGAAAATCATTGCTGTAGTAGCAGAAGAGCTTTTCAGAGTACAGACACACTGGACTTCCCTTGCACAGTTTGGTCTCCAAGTGAACAGAATTTATCAGCCTAGAGTGGGAGAAGAGCAAAACAGCACCAGGTACATAGGGAAATTTTATCAGTCACCGGGAAGTGAATGGAAAGGACCCCAGACACCAACCCAGCAATATAGTCACTGATGTGACAGGTTGCTACCAAACATGAAGACAAGCCTTTCTTATAGGCCAGTAGGTATAGCAAATTAATACCATCAAGAGATAATTTTATTGGACCCTAAATTAAGTTTTTCCATAAAATTACATTCAAGAGCTGCAATAATTCTGTAAATCTTAGAACTGGGTGAAAGCCCCCTGTGATCCTGCTCGTGTATACACAAGGCTGTTCGGAAGGAGAGGTGTGAGGTGCAGCTGGTAGGTGCAGCTCTGCGCCTACAGGACCGCATGTGGACAAGGATGGATTGCTGACGAAGAGGAGCGCAGATGGGATTGTCTTTGCCGAGCAGTGCTGATTCACCTGAAAGCTCTTGTATAGGGGATAAATTTTCTTACCAAAAGTAGAGAAAGTCTATAAAGAAGATGAGGGAGAAAGCATCCCCATAGCACTGTTACTGTGGTTAGGACACTTGTTTGGACAGGACAGGGCGTCTTTCACATCCTTGTCAGTGGCTCACTGTGCCTTTGAAGCCAGGATCTGGGGTTCAGCTGCCACCTGTGCTGCAGAAGCCGAATGCTAGCCAGAAAAGGACACCTGTGAAGCTTCCAAGGCACTGCTGAGGCATCATCCGTGGTGGAAGTGTTCTGCTTTCCAGAGGGGCTGGGAGTAAATCTCTTCTCACAAAAGCTGGCTGGGGCATGTAGCAGTAAGCTGATACAGGCTAAAATGTCTTGGCGAGGAAGACAGTGCTAGCTTCTCATGTCTGCCGTAGCAGGGATGACTGTCAATGTGGGAGCATGAACTGTGTGAGCCCACCATAGCAGGGACTTCAGACAGCAGGGTCATTGGCAAAGTTCAGGATAAATGTATTCCCAGGATGGCACCTGCCCCTCAGACAGGGAGGTTTTGGTGGGTACAGTCTGTGGGTTTGGACAATGTTTTGGTGCTGGGTTGGAGGGTGCATTAACATTGGGAATGAGTCCTTGCCACTGATATAGGAAACGCCAGGGCAGTATCAGCTTTCCACAAGCTCTCTTTCACCCTTCTGTCACCCTGCACTATTTCACAAACATTTTCCTCTCTCTTCATTCACTGAAAATGAAGGGGATGTGAGGGGGCAAAGATGAAGTATGTTGATATAGTCTAAAGGAGTCACACTGATCTCCAAAGAGCTGGATGAGGCAAACACCCCAGGAGAGGGGGTGGGATTTTAAGGAAGGTCCTGTTTTGTGTTTTACCATGATGAGGCATTTTTAGCACATGTTGGGAAAAAAGAGAATCAAACCCAGTTGCTGAACTGCAGTAAAAATGAGCTTGCGTTCCTGTTAGGGATGATGTGGTCCCAAGACACTGCCTGCTCACCAATTTATTTGGCTCCTTACTTCAGGAAGAACCAAAAAAAGATAATTTCTCACCTATAATGCAGCAGTGCCACCCACCCCAGAGGGGAGTAGTTTCTGTGATGTAATCCCACAATGATCTTTAAAATGTTAGTCATTCTAACCAATGACTTGCTGAAATGCTGTACACACATCAGGGCAGCAGTGTGTAGTTTTCCTCATCTGTTGTACAAGTCAGGACTGTGCTACCTGCAGCTGGTGTGTGCTGCAGCCCAGGGTAACTGGAGATGCTCAGGTGGTGCAGGGAAAGCAGCCAAGTAGATGAGGGTGGGACTTTTGAGAGCAATTTTTGTTGGCCTGTCTCTTGTGCGTTTGAAGTCAAGGGAAAACCTTGTTGGGAGGGAAGAGGTAAGCAAATATTCAGGACTTTGGAAAATCTGACCCTAGACAGACAGATAAAGGCTATGAGTCGTTAAGGGTACTAGTGCAAGATTTAGTGATATTGAATGCTAGTTCCCTTCAGGGTCAGGGGCTTAGCAGTGACAGTCATATAAGTTTAGGTTTTCTTGCAGCAGAATGACAATTTGAATGGTTAAAAGCAGGTATTGACACTGTTGAATAGATTATATATGTAAATGCACTTTTTATCTATATGAATAGATAAATACAGACACATACAGCAGCTGACAGAGGCATGAAAAGTAGATAGGTAATAATTTGGAAATAACCCATATCGCAAAATCTCCCTCTGCAATTACATACCATTTAACACCTGCCTTAGCACTCGTGTTTCTTTGAAGTGCCCTTGTGGCCACACTTCTACTGTGCGCCTTTTTATCTGAACTGCACAAATAGTTTTAAAAAAATCCTACCCCTTGCTCTGCTAATGAAAAATGAGGGTTTTGCTTGCCTGCATATTTTCACAGGACATGCATGTGCTCCTCAGACATTCATTTTTTTACGAGGATATATGCACATTTTCACTTTTTCTTGAAGTAGGGCCTTGGTATGCTGATAGATGAGGCTGTGGAATTGCTCCATGATAAATCCCACAGTTGTGAGTTATTTTAATTCTCTCTTTATAAAAGTACTTAAACACAGGCCCTTACTTGCTCTGCCAAAATAGAGGCTTGGGCAGTCTGAAACTTTGCAAATTTGAGCTGAAATAAATCAGTGATCAGCTTTAGGTGGGGTAAAAGAAGCAAGAGAGACATTTTGAGGGCATCAAAATGCATTGTTTCAATACGTCTGAAGTAAAATGCCTAGGTTTTCATCTCGATTACTTGTTCATTTAAAATGATCTTTTTGTTGTTGTAACAGTTTGGTTTTCCTTTGTTTCTTACTACAAAGTGCAAGTAACCTGAAACAAAACATCTCCTCCACCCCAAACATTTAGTTTTGGCTCCAGAGAATCTTTTGAGAGTGATCCAAAATAAAACACACTGCTCTTTGATTTGCCAAGAATCAAGACATTTCCACTGTGGGACACTGTATTTTCTTAAAATCTTGTTGTTCTCCCTTTTCAGTTCAGTCACTAAATAGAAAACTCCATTACTTGGAAAGCACTACATTTCATACACAGGCAGGTGTGAATCGCTGCACAAGTGGAGAATTAGATTACTTGCGGGAGCTGTACCCTCTGGTAGTGAACTTCAAATGAACAGGTTTTATAGTAATATATAACACAATAAAAGTATTAAAATAAACATATCTGCCATGGGGTTTGGTCTTCTTCCAAGAACAGGAGTATGACTTGTTCTATAGAGCTCATGTTTTTCCTCCTTTTCGTTCAGGTTTGGACATGAAGTTGCATACTTTTTTTTTTTTTTTCTATATTCTTCTTCTGCCTCTTTTCTTTTCTCTTTTCCTAGTAATAGTTGGACCACACAGTCTTCTGTCAACAGAGCACTTACTGTCACCCTTCAACATCTTGGACCTATTGTGTACAGTTCACACATTAAGGCACTTTGTAAAATTGATGTCCAAAAAGAAACAAGTATATACATTTAATAGATTGAGATTCCCAGCAGTAGCTTTCCGTTACAGGAAAAAAAAAAATTATCTCTCTAGGATTAGATCACACTTTGACACTAACTCATTCAAACAGGGTAAGGAAAACCCACAGATTACCTATTTGCTGTCTTCTGTTCAATGACTTACAGACTTTTGTGGCTTAAAACCACACATTTATTAAATTTTAGATTAAAAATCAACACCTGTATATATATCTGTACTTATAAAAGGACCAAAGGTTGAACACGAATAAATTAAAAATTATTTCAAATAGAGCACTGCCTTGGTACTGTACATTTTTGGCCTGCCACACCTATCTATTTAACATAGCACATTACTAGAGAAAATACTGAGCTCAATGGTTTACTTCCAGCCCCGCTAAATAATGATGCAATTTTGTGTCTGCCCTCATTCTTTTACAAGGTTCAGACTACGAGTAGCAGCCAGTTACCCTGGAAAACCTCACCGACAAACAAACACTCGCTGCCTTGGAAGACGAAGAGGCTGAAGAGAGACTCTGCAGTCAGGCTGACTTCTGGATACAAGTGGGTGGTATGAACATAAAAGGGATGGCATTAGATTAGAGCTCTTACTTTGATCTCTGTACAATAACAATAAAATAGTCATAAAGGACTTTCACTCGGTGGATCTCAAAGCACTAGACAAAATGTTAATAAGCCTCACAACTCCCCTGTGAGGCAGATATTATCGCCTTCATTTTACCAAACAATAAACTGAGCCCAAAAGGTCTGAGATGGTTTGCCTGGGGCATGCAGGCAGCCCATCCTCATCTCTCTCAATAGGGACATGGCCCTGCCAGACACCCAAGAAGGGGGCACCATGGTCTTGGCTTTCTGGTCTTCCCCTGTTTGATCATTGTTCCTGACAGTGCCATCCTCCCTTGCTCAACAACAGCCCAATTTCACTACTCTGCACCCATTTGCTCTGCTTTGGGCCGAGACAGCAGCGTTTCTCACTTCTGTTCGTTAGCATTTGGAGCACTCAAGTCTTTCCTGGTCTTTATTTTGTTTAATTTTCTCCTGTCTTGTATGCATGCCCCTGTCTCGTATGTATGCCCTCGTCTTGTATGCATGCCCTCATGGTGTTCTTGGCAGGTCTCTAAGGTGCCCAAGTTGGAGCTTGTGGATCTGATGCCCATGCGGTGTTACATTACCAAAACTGAGAGGGAAGCTTTCTGATGGGAGGGCTGAGGATGCTGCCCTTGGTCCCTCAAGCTGCCTACCCCAGCCAGCCACCCCTGCTTCTCACCAGGGTGCTTGGGAGAAGTGCTGCCTTTCCTCATATGCCCCAAGGAATCCCTCAACCCTGCAGTTATGGCCACTGCCAGCCCCAGACTGTGAGTCAGAGTGAAGAATATGTTGTAATTTGTTGTCTTGGACAGCATCCATCTGGTGTGAGATGTGGATCTGACCATGCCGATTAAGGCTAGTCTCACCCTCCTCTTGCTGTGTTCACACTTGCCATTGCCCATGGATATTGAGCTCCCCATCCCCTTTCAAACCACTAGAAAATCGGCTCCCATCCTAAAAGTCTGGTTGCCCTCTGCAGAATTACCATAAAGCTGCTTTTTCCCAGACGTGTCCACTTTTTCTTCCCTCCAGGCTCGATCCAAGTTGAGTTTGAGCTGCAGCTCCCGTCTGGATTTTGGAAACTGCTGCCAGGAGCCCAGGCGGCTCTGTGAGGAAGCGAGGAGGCAGGTTTGGCTAGCTGGGGCAGCCTCAGAGCAGCCAGCAGCCTGTGGCCTGCAGGATGGGGCTGAACCTTGTGCACACCAGGGGTCCCAGAGGAAGCTGGTGGGACCCCTTGATGGGGAAAAAGGTCAGAAGCAGAAAAGCCCTCCAGTGGAAAGGCCTGGGGGCCAAAAGAGAACATTACATCAAGGGGCAGGAGCATGAATTAGTGCTTGCACTTGTCTCTGTAAGCACAGAGACAATGGGATTAATTATATTAATTTTAATCATCTGCTATGTTGGAGGCCAGATGGGAGACAGGAGAGACTTCAGGGATGGGAAGAACTTGGAGGTGGGTTCAAGTAGAGGAAGTGGTCATGGGACACTGGGGCAATGTGGTTTGGGAGCAGGGAGGCAGGGAAAGGTGCTAGGGACATGGGGCAGGATTTTGGGGTAGGGTGGAGGTGCTGGTGGGAACAGAGGCTTGGACAGCTCTGAAGAAGGGAAGCTGCAAAGGGCTGGAGGCTGTGCTGGGATAGAGCAGGGGCCTCTCACATGTGAGTTTGGAGGTAAGGGCAAAGGATGTGGAAGGATGCCTGGGAAGCCTCAGGCAGGCCCAGTGCCAGAGGAGCTTTGGGAAGAATGGGGCTGCCAGTCTTTTCAGCAGCTGGGTTGGGGCTGGAGTCCCTGTTTTGATGCCTGAGCTAACCATCCTACTCCCTTTATCTCCCACCTTGTTGGAAATGCAGCAGTCCTACCTTGCCATGGGAGTGCTTTGCAATAATGTCACATTGTAATTAAATAATATTATGAGCAGCCACTAGCAATGGGGACTGACCTTTCTGCCTTAAGAAATAACTATTTGAAGGGCGTAGCAAACTGTCCATTATATGCTATTACAGTAAGAATTTTTTTATCACGGGGAATCAACTCTTAGAACCCACGTGGCTGGCCCATCATCTTGCAGCCTGGTGTATCTGCCATCCATATGGTCCAGCACAGATATGATTTTCCTGAAGCATCCACTGACAGTAGTGTTTACCTCCTTCATGCTCACCATCCCCAAAAAACCACGTTCAAACATAAAGTCAGGTTTCTCTTTTTGTGCTGTTATTTCTAGTAGAGCTGGGTAGGATATGTTTTTTTTTCTATCCCATGGGAAATTTTCAAGATTTTGAATGTTTTTACTATTTTGAATCAGAAAAAAAATCTAAAACCCCATTGATGTCAGGACAAATAGTTAAAATATCAAGTACCTTTTGGAAATTAAAAAAAAAAAGTACAACAAATTAAAACAGGTTTCATTTAATGAGGTTGAAACATTTTTTCATTTTTATTTCAGCTTTTAAAAATGTTTATTTGTATTACAAAATGAAAACTGCTTTAAAGAGAACTTCCTCCCCCCTCTCCCCAAAAGAAATTTCCTTTGAAAGTACAAAGGGAGAAGTTTAGACGACTCCTGATTTTTTCAGTAACATTTTCAAGGACAGAAATTATTCAAAGACAAGTCTTTCTTGGGAAATTTTTATTCAGCAGCTTCGAAAAAATACTTTTTTGTTGAAACATTCCCAAGCAACTCTTTTCTAGCTGTTGGTCAATGACAGGCTCTGCCCATGAGCAGTAAAGGGAACTCCACATATAGCAGTGATCAACCCACTGCAGTTAAACTTGGCGTATGTATCTAAGTGTTGCCTCTTCTGTTACCTTCAAAAAGTTATGGAGGCCCTTTTGTGTACTTTTTTCAGAGATGTGAGGTTTGATGAGCAAATAGAGGTTGGGGGTTTTTGTTGTTGTTGCTTTAATATTGGTACTTTGTTTGACAGCTCACTCTGCTTTAATTCACTGAAGGATTTGAACTATTTTGCTATTGCCTGAAAACCTGAGGAGCTTGAGGAGTGAGTGGTCAAACTGGTCAAGCTCTTCAGGTTTCTGATCAGCAGGAGTGAGATTTAATAGTGAAATAAGACATATTCTGTCTTTCAAATGAAATTAAAGATGAAAGAGCTGTTCTGAATGAGCAGGCAAGGTTTTTATTGACTCCATATCATCCCATGAGTTGCAGTCTCAATTAATCTGGAGTTAGGTCCATCTTTATGGTTAATAAAATTCATAATCCATCAGATTCAAACACTTTGAATTAATTAAAATCCAAAGCCAGCAGACATGCAAGAAAACACACAAGCAACTCACCATCCGGGAGGGATCTGTAAAATGCATTTGAGAGCATCAGAGTTATGGTAACACCTAAACAGTGCTGTGACATGTACCTTTCTAGCCTCTTACATATGTGAATTCCCCCCCTGCATGCATGCACGCACACATGAACCATTTTTATAAAATCTGATATACAAATACAGGATCATTTCTTTTGTTTAAATCAGCTAGTGTATTTTACTGCACTTGGCATCTTTTTTTCACTGGACTGCCTTCCCCCACCCCCCAAAAAAGAAAGCAACACATCCTCCAAAGACTCCTGGTTTCCTGTCAGTAACCAGTATCTTCTTGACAGATTACCCTAGGGGAAAAAACAACAAAAAAAAAACCAAAACAAAACAAACAAAAAAC
>VXBJ01005132.1:38351-85990 GCA_013400055.1 Nycticryphes semicollaris
CCCCCCCCCAAAAAAAAAAAAAAAAAAACAACAAAAAAAATCCAAACCACCCAAACCTGACTCTCTCACAGAGTTCATGTTGCCCTCATTTACCTTTTGCATAACAAAAGCTCAGACTATAATTCTGAATAGATGTTTTGTGTAGTTGAACCAGGTGTCTTGCTTGGAAAGACAGTACATTAAAAGTCAGCAAAATGCCAATTTGCTTTGTTTCAAAACATTTTGTTTCAATTGTTGCCAAGGCCTGAGGCTAAACACTACATTCTGTTTTAAGTGTCTCCGTTTTGCAGTCAACGAGTTTTTAAGGTTTTTCTTGTTATTTATCAGAATACTCTAATGATAGCCTCACCTAATCCTATTGCTCTGGAAGAGATTTTACAAAGTAAAACCATAGCTGCATACAATCCTGACTATGATAAACCGATGCCCAATTAGAGAGCCTGGTAAAAAGAAAGATCAGAAATAAGTGTCAATATTAAAAGAATTTTGATTCTTCTCTCATCATCCCCGTGGAGTTCATAAACCTGCAACTGCAATGAGCAAGATATGCACCGTAACCTTGGCTGCTGATTTATTTAATCAGAATTTAAACAGGTATGCCGTGATTTTATATGTTTGTAAATCACTGGTTTAGCTCTGCTGCAAGTCCGTGCTTGCTCAGCCAAACACACTGAATTTCAGGGGCTTAAACACATACTTAAGTGTTTTGCTGAGCTGGGGCTGCACTAAGTGTGTTTTAAGTCCCTGCACCTGGAAACGTTTTTGCACATGCCTAATTTTATGCACTTGAGTAGTCTCGGGGAATTTAATGGGCCTGCATATAGGTGTGAAGTCACTTGCCTGCAAGTGTCTCTGGATGACCAGGGCCTAGTGTTAACCTGCTCTGCCTTGAGGTGTAGTAGGACATCTCCAAGAAAACGCTTGTTCTTCTTAAGCCTTTCCTAAGAACTGAAGGACAGACGGGTCCCTGTGGGTTAGCACAGAGGTCCTTTTAGCTCACTGTCTTGTAACAGTAAGTAATGGACACCTAGGGAAAATGAACCAGAACCACAGTGAGCACGCAAAGATATGTCTTCTTGTATCTCATTCCTCCTGGCCACCTTTAGGCAGGTCCTGAGCTGGAGGTTGTATTTGCTCTGCTGTATTTCATAGGCCTTAATGGCCCTTTCTTCCACTTAGGCTTTGCCCCCTGCAATATCAGATGGCAGACACTTCCACAGCCTAAAAAATACATGTGAAAACTGCCATATGGGAATTGTCCTACTTCTGGCATATCCCATACCTGTACCTGACTGTCCTCTCGCTCTCATGTGATGGCAAGTGCCTTTTCCAGTCTCTTCTTTCTGATGTAACTGTGACTGCATGCAACATTTTGACTGTGACTTTCCTACTGCCACCTCCACAAATTATAGTTTATATAGTCTCTCTATGGATGTTCTTCCATAGTGAGCTCCAAGCATCCTTTCTTTACCCTTTGACTTACCTCTGAGATGGGGCCATGAGGAATGTTCAAGTTAAAACGTGTCCTGATAATGTTTTCTATTTTATTCCTGACTACTGTCCTAACAGCAGTGGTTTTCGTTTGATTGCTGTTGAACACTGAGTTAACATTCAGAGAACCGCCCACAATGACTCAATTTGATGTATCTTAATATGTCTCACATGAGAAAAATTGTGTGAATGCTTTTGGCCTTGGTCTGACAGAAATGAGAGACTCTTTGAACTGCAGCTGAGTCATCTCTGTCCTGTGACTAGTTTAAATATCATGATTAGGGTGCCACTTTTACCATTGCAGTTGTGACAAAACTTGTGACTAGTCATGAATGAATAACTGAAAAAAAAATTCACAGATTTTCTTCTAAATTCAACAGCTAATTTCAGTTTGACTGAGTTTTTGGCTTTTTCTTTTCCCCTCTCCTTTTTTGGTAACACTTTTAAATTTCAGTTAATGCATTCAGCTGCAGAACTGATCTTTTCAGCTGTGCAGTGGTCAGTTAGTTACATGCTTCCCGTGGCATTATTTCTGTGTCCTGGATGGGTTAACTCTGTGGCAAATCAAAACAGCAAGTGTTGCAGTCAGAGAGATTCAAGCTATTCCTGTGGTCGCATGAGTAGTTTAAGTAATATCCCATGCAGGATGCTGGCGCACTGTGGCTTGTATGTTTCTCTATGATTCCCTATTTTGAATGACCAGCAGTGTTGGTTGTTGAGAAATCCGAGTAAGTTTTTGAAAAGTGAATAGGCACTTTACTGCAAATAATCTGGTTTCACCCTGAAAACAATGCAAACCAGTGACAAGGGTCCCCTGGATTTGTTCTGGGACTGAACTAAGCTGTCAGTGAGCAAAGAGATGATGTAAGATGAAATAACAGAGTCAAAGTCACTCACTCACCTTTACCGAGAGCTGACCCTAGTGCTCAGACCCACCCAAAGGCAGGCAAGTTAAGTGAAATAATAACCACTGGCTTCAACAGGGTTGTAGTTAACCCATCCCCTCTGGAAGGTGACTCTCTGCTGCTTTGGGAGACCCCACAGGTGAGAGCTGGGAGCATTGCATGGCTGCTCTGTGAGTCCCAGAGCCTTTCTCACTCAGTCTTCCTCAGTGTTACCATGACTAATACACCCCTTCAGCCCAGAGCTAGACTTTTACTGCCAGTCCAATTTGCTACAAAGAACCATTCAATTTTAATATACAATGCAATTATGACCTATTAAATATTGATTGTTTAAGAAGCACTTGGGAAAGGATATTAAGCAAAGTACACACCTTCCATCTAACTGCCTCTATGAATGAGAATTCAGTGTACTGTTGTACATTCATTACCACATTCAATATCACATGCACATGGCATTCTGCATGCCCTCAATGTAAAAGCATATGCTAATACTTTCTCTGACAACAACTGCCTAAGTGATACATGTTGTAGCTTGTTCAGTTGAATACTAGATAACTGTAAAAGCTCCTTAACCTACAACCCTCCTTGTACAACCCTCCTTAACTTACAACCTACCATCTACTTCCTGGTAGACTAGAAGAACCATTTAATAATGTTAACATGACAGCTAAACTGTTGGGCTGAAATCTAGACAGGATCAATTACTAGTCCCAGTTCAGGGTTTATATGTCAGGATACTGAGAACAAGCAAGATATATGACCCAAATTTTACGTCTAGACTTGATATACCAGATTAGAAAGACAGCATTTCATCTTGGCAAGGGCAGGAGGTATCCAGAGCTCAACAACCCCCACAGGAGTGAAGGAGTGACTATTCCAGCCCCAAATGCTTTGCTATTTACTCAAATGTTTAGGATACTTCCACAGAAGAAGAGAGAATTAGATTCATGTTCTTACTCTAGATCATAAGGAGGTAGGATTTGAACCTGGATTTACTCGTCTCTGCTGGATACTTGAAGGGAAGAGCAGCCTCACCATTTTCTCCTCGTTTATCTTTCTCAGGCAGGACCAATACCATTTTCAGCTGGATTTTGAGCCTAACTTCAGATCCTGAAAGAAAGGAAGCATAGCCAATAGTTGTGGCTGGCATCACAGCATTTCTTGCAGGCCATCTTAGGTGGCCCACGCTCACCAGATCTGGTCTCTGAGGATCCTAAGGGACGTAGCTCTTGGCATGCTCCAGGCAGCCCATCGTAGCGCCATGTCTCTCCCCTGGATTGAGCCCTACATCCTCAATCTGGCCACATAGTACCTAGCCTCAGCAAAGACTGATTTTTGGTGGAGCTGGCATTTGACACAACTTTCAAACTCCATCTTGAAATCTTTCCTTCGCTGCTAACAGCAGCACAACATGAATTCGGGTATACACCCTCCATCATTCACAATGTTGTGCACTTTTTAACTTGCTGAAGCTGTTCTGTTCTACAGAAAAAAAATTCATATAAGTAAGAAAATAATTTGCTATTATATTGTCATGAGCCCTACAGCACTGTGGTGTTTCTGAGAGCTAGGCTCATCTCGTGTATTTGTTTTGCTTTCACTAGCATTGCAGTAGACATCACCTCTGACCTGTTCTGTTTACTGCAAGTAGAAACAAGCATTTTCATGGATCTTGATCGTCTTTTAATCAAGAAGGCCAATGATGTTAACTGTATTTAGAAATGTAATTGAAGTAACGGAAACCAAGAACAGGAAAAATGCATCAAGTGAAAATAACTGCTTACAAGAGGAGGGAACAGACTGGACAAATTGCATGGAAACAGGGCAGAAATTCCACTGGAAACAAGACAAAGCTCTTTATGAACAGGACTCTGTAGCTTCTAACCAAATTCTTTCCAATAAACCCAGGCCCTTGAAAGAACAACTATGTGATGAATTCTGGCTATTTTTCATTAACTTCAATCATTTAGAGAACACAAATGACTGCTGTTTACTCATGATTGCTAGGATAGGTTTGTTAACTTTTAGTATCTATGAATTTTTTATCATATCTGTAACAACAATGACATTCAAATCTCATAGAAACTTAACTGGCTTTCACAATAGGCACATCCTTCAAACTAGAGAGAGAAAAAATGAAAATTTTTAGTAAGCGTTCAAAACAAAATATCAATTTTGTTGAATATGCTGGTGCAATGTTTCACAGGAAGCTGTAGTACAGGTACCTCAATTCCAGCTGCCTTTGCCAGACTTCATCTCCCAGCTCACACTATTAATGGGAAGAAGGTTATGGGGCAGGGTGTACAGTGGAAATTTCCCTATAATGCGTCATGGTTCACATAGCCTACTCAAGAAACTCTCACATACACTAAGAAGTAAGACATGGGGCAACCAAACCACAATGACTGTGAAACAGATTTTTTTCTCGCTGGAAAGTGCTTTTGTTGATTTTTTTTTAATTGTTTTCTATTTCTTTAGTTTTAACAGTATATTTTCTCCATCCTTGAAAACCAAAGTGTGCCACCAAAACTAAGAACTTGGAAAACATTCTACATGTCTTACCTGGAGTAGCCACAGGAGTGGCAATGCAAGTTTCCACATGTTCGCCTCACTTTCTCTATTTCCAGAAGTCCTTAATCAGCTTATGATGTACTTTCTCTAAAGGCTATGATTTTCTAAATTACACTTGTAGAGCTTACAAGATATTTAAAAAAAACCTCAGTGCAAAATGTTCCTGCATGCTTTATTTGTTGATGTCTTCCCCAAAGAAACAGTAGTTGTCTGTAGTTGTCTTTTTTATTTTTATTTCCTTTCAACACTGATAGTCTGCCTATTAAAATCAGATTGGTGATTATAACTCATTTTGTGCAGGCTGCAAAAAAAGCTGTCAGCTGCTTGTTGCTGATCGTAGTTGGATTTCAAGAAGTATACTACTGTACGATGGAGTAGCTCAGTGCATTGTAATTAAGCCCCAGAAAGAATTCAGTCTTTCTCTGTCCCTTGTAGTTTTAGCTGATCTGGGAACTTGATGAGTGCAAAACCAGCTGGAGAAGTTCTTCCTTTTTCATTTGGAATGAGGCTGAGGGGGAGTCCAAAAATCTTGTAAAACTCTCTTAGAGAGGTCCAGGGAATGGACAGCACTCACTTCTGTACACATCTGGGGAACTCCTGTTAGCTCTTGAAGCCCTAGGGTGGCCACGCAAGGCAAAGCAAACATGAGCAGGGATGCCTGACCCTGGGAAGGTGCTGGTGCAGGAGCATCCCTGGGACAAGACCATGGGTCAGTGTGGATTTGAGGCATGGGGAGCAACGACAAACAAGGGAGCTAACCTAATCAGAACAGTAATAATAGGCCCGCAAGGCCAACCTCAGCACTCAAGAGCTGCAGGCCACAAATTTCGGGACAGCTCAAAGGAAAGACTCTCCTCCTCACATCTGTTTCCACACAGAAATCCCATGGCAATAAAAACTGAAGCTCCTGCAAGTATTGTAGCTCATCTTGCCAAAACAGGCTGCATTGCCTGACAAAGCTAGGGGGGAGCCTCTACCAGGCATCAGTAGGAGCTTTCAATTAAGGTGGCAATACTTCTCAGTTTTTTATTCCTAATTAATGTAATGCTTCTGAATGGTGTCAGGCAGACATCAAAGCTCTGGGCTGTCCCAGCGCAAGCACCACAAAGGGAAATTGTTTCCACTGCCATTAGCCATGGCTATCTTGCCTTCTCAGGTTGGCTTGTTAAATATAGAGATTCAAGTATGAACCTGAGCCAATGCAAACAAAACACGAAACGTTGATTGCCTTTGGGAATTTCCCTGATCTTTCATTTCTTTAGACAAACAAAAAGGAAGAGATTTACTGGGGTTTTGAGTTTGTTGGACTTCTCTTTTTTTAAGCCTGTGTTAAAATCTGATATTCTTTGCAATTCGTCATTCCATGATTTTCACAAAGATGATCTAGCAACAACAGGAAGAGAAAAATTGATCAACTAATGTTATTGGGAGCCACCTCTCAAAAATGTTTTACTCTGTGAGGATCATCCCACCGCCACTCCCTGCATTCCCACAAAAGACTTTATGTAGATACAGACTTTAGCCTGTTGCTTATTCATGTGCAGTACTACAAGAAGCATTTTTGTTTAAACTGTGCTGAAATTGTATAGTTACAGAACATGATAACTGCTGTATTTTACTTTAACAGAATAAGCAGTATAGATAAAGAAAATAATTAAGGAATTTGATGAATCATGAAACTAACTCATTCTTTTACTTGATTTTCCCCTGATATGGGCATTGTTTTGTCTCAGTCGGTTTGGGTTCAAATAGATTATTAAAAAAAAATAAGTGAAAAATAGCTTTGAAAATAGCATAATATCTCTGCAAGTTTTTAAGAGTAAATCTTCTTCCATAAAGCATCTTGTGAATTTCAGAGGGAAACATCCCTCCTTCTTTCTCAGAAAGACTGAGATCCTCTTTAACTCCAAGAATAAAATTAAGGTAGAAAACTTGTTCATTTTGGAGGCCTCTCACATACTGAGCTCCATAATCACACTTGCAGAGTGGTGCATCATGATCCACTATTCATCAAATACATTTGTTCAGATGATGTCATATATGTCTCCCTAAAGAGCCACATTATTTAATAAAGGATTTTTATTTTCTGTTGGGAGCCTGCATGAGGATGTAGAGAAGTTTTACTGGGCTTCTGAGCCTTGTAAAAAAAGCATGGCATTTTTTTCAGACAATCCTTCTGATCCATCTGGGGGGCCTCTGTCGATGTTACTTGGTAGAAATATTGGCTTGCTTACTAAAACTGACACAAGTGTTATGCAATAAACACAATATAATACATGCATATTATATATAACTATAATAATTAATGTACAAAATACGCACTGTGGAGTTATGTTTCAGAAATTAATATACATATTACATTAACCCCACACAGAATATCAAGAAAGTCTGTTTCTGCTGCATACAAAACAGACATTTGAACGTGTGAAGCAAATAGGAAACACGTTTCCCAGTAAATTTAGAGGCCATATTTCATGAAGATCTCCATATGTCTTCTTAATTCATCTCATGTTTCTCTGATCGTTTGCATTTCTTCTCTTTGCTTCTTTTTTGTCTCGGAACTTGTACAAGTTAGGCTGTTTGTAGAGCTAGAATCAAAAGACCGACCTGCTGTCTCTCTACATATCCTTGTAAGATTTTCATGGTTTTTTGCTTCCCAACTATTGTTTTGTGATTATTATCCTCTTCAGGAGAGGAAGACATACCAAAAAGGAAAATTAAATATCAAAGGGGTTTAGCCCTTGTACAGAGATTCATGCACTGTATTTAGCATTAATTGACAGTACTGAAATAAAAGACCAGTGCAAAAAAGCCCAGACAAACGGCCTTCTAGCCTAACTGATGAGGGGCCTAGATCAGGAGGCATAGCGACTACACAGCTGTAGCACAGTTCCTATATAACTATAAGTTTGTAGCCCAGTGCTCTAAAGACCCAAGAACAATTCTCTATGCTATAGGTCTCAGGTTTTTAGTTAAAGTTCAGTATTTAAAAAAACCTAAATGATATCAACTCTCTTGTGGGAGACATTTTGCCTTCCCGTTGATTTAGGGTCTAAGAATATTTCCGTATTATTTTAGATGAAAAAGCTTTCACTAACTAGCAAATCAAAGGATCTTTCAGAACTCTCATTCAGGGTAAGCTTGTCTGCAGTTCTCATGCATCAGCATTGGTAATGACCTATTGATGGCAACAAATTAACTGAGTTATTCTCATTGCTTCTGCCTCTTCGTTATGAGCAAATATGGAAATAACAGATACTGCATTTGCTAATGACGTCTACTCTTTTCTGTGGTCATTAGCACACAGGATGATGTCTACCAAGAATTCTTTTTATGTGGGAAGTTATAAACTGCTCTCCAAGGAAAAAGCACCCTTTCTGTCTTGGTAGAGGGTAGCAGCAAAGAAAATGTCTGGTGCCTAAAAGAAGTGGACTTTCAATGACAGCAAAAGAAGCACTCACTGCCTGTTTGCCTTGCAACTGCAGGAGTGCCCTCTTACAAGATGCTCAGACTGTTTTCATTGCAGTAGAGATTAATGCGATGTTTCTTTCATCNCAAAGAGAAATAGGATGAGCTGGTAAGGAAACCCAAACATCTATGATAGTGTCTTTCCTTGTGGAGACTTCATTTTTCCACCCTTGAGTGAAAGTGCATATTGCTGATCAGGCCTGATCCACTTTGGACTGTGACAGTGTGGTTTTTTTCTCCTGGTTACCCTTCGAAACTGCTGCAATGTGTGCAGCCCACACCATTGTTGCTTTGGAAATACAACCACCTTGCTGTCTGAAAACAAAATGGATGAAGCTTGCCCCAAACACAACATGATAAACTGCTGTCTGTTACTTACAGAGTGGCAGTAACTTACAGAGTGTCACAGCGCTAGGAGGGGAGGTAATGCTAAGGGTATTTACTGGCGAATAATACTTTTGGAAGTCTCAGAAGAAATACATATCAGTAGCAACAGCAAAACACAGGAGTGGGGTGATCCAGAGATGCTAATGTAAAATAAGGAAATAAAAACAAATAACATGTGCATCCCTTTCCTCAGTTCCTTTGCATTGCCTCTGGCTCAGGCCCATCCAGAAGATCCTGAGTATTGGTTAATGCCTCATTTCTGAAAACAGGATATATTGCAAATAGGTTTCCCTCCTGCCAGACCTGGTGCTAGCACAAGACACATAACAAAGAAAACTCACTTGACTGAGGTAATCTACCTAAAATCTGCTTCTAAGACAGTGATTTAAATAAGAACATGAAAAAACGTGATGGGGTTCTGTTCCTGAAGCAAGACTTGCCATGCAGAAAGTGGGAAGGTACAAGTCTAACCTATTGGTGTTGCAGTTTTAAGATTACAATCTTATGGTCTCCTTGGGATGTCATAACATGCTTTGAACTTTGAGTCAAGCTATTTCCATATTCATTTGCTTAATTCCACAAGGACAGACACCAATAAGACAATGCACTACAAATCATTTTGTTTTAAGTTACTGAAGGGGAGAAAGGAAAGGGGGGAGAAGAAAGAGGGAGGGGGAAGGGAGAGAATATTTGGTCTGTTCTTAATTAAAACCAGCCGATGACATACAATGATTTGTCTGAAGCACTTCTGAGCTGTACCCATTTCTGTTTACACTTGACAGCTGTACATTCTTTCCTGCCTGCATTGTTTGAACTACGGCCAATGGTACAATCATTAAATCTTTGATAGTGTTTTTTAAATACAAAATTGACCTTTTTCTTTGAGACAAAAAGAGATGTAGGGAAGGAATAGCTTTGTTACTTTTGAAAGGTTTGGGTTTACTAGGTTGTACACCCTGTATTGCAAAATAATGCCTCTGGTCATTTCTGGACTGGCTATTAAGAGGGGTTTTTTCATGTTCCTCACATCTGCTAACAAAAAGAAATCATCATCTAGTGACCCTTTCCTCCCAGACGATGTCTGTTTTGGGTGGAGAATAAACCAGAGCACCCATGATTCCTGAGTGTAATTCTGCATTGTGAGTGGGATGCAGAGAGTCTCACTGAACTACGACAAGTTTTTGCTATGAGCAGAAAGATTCAGGAAAAAAAAAAATAAAGAAACCAGAAAAGTTAGATATGAGATATTTGAAACCAACTATCAGTCTATGATGAATAGAGAAGCTAAACGTGTCCTAGACACACCATAGGTTCTCTCACTGAATCCAGCCTGCAGCCTCCAAAATTGGTGGCTCACTACGAATGGAAATGCTTACCTAAAAAGGAAAGAGAAAAAACATTAGCATATGCCTTATCCCTTAAGTTTGAAATAAACCACAGAACTGATTTGATCCAGATATTGCCAGCTGTCCCCTGATCTTGCCTGAAGCGAGTTTTGTTGCCAACTTTGGCAGAGGCAGATGGTCAGACGATGCTGCATTACTAACCAGGGCTGCGCTTCTCCTTGTTGAGCTGAGACGCCAGAGATGCATTTTGTTTTATAGACTGGAACTTAGTCTAAAATCACACAGAGAGTAAACAGGAAGGATATATTTAGCTTCTGCAGCTTAGTAGGAGTGGGAAATCTTTACTTTAAAGTCCTGCAGTCATCTTTAAAACATACACAGCCCTTGTGATTACCCCAGAGCTCCCTTGAGCTGGGCTGGAGGGAATGTCTTAAGTCCTGCTGATGCTGAAGCAGTACCTACTACTCCTCTACAAGTCCTCTCTTATGTGAGGATTGCTCTGGGTTACCAAATTTGGTTTAGTTGTTGATTTAAATGTGTTATGAAAAAAAGCCTAAATTCTTAGTCTTTATTAGCCCGCTTATGGCAGCACTTCACTGGCCTCAACTGAGGTTGAAGACCAGTATAAAAGCAGATGTAGTCTCTTTTTGAACATCTGAGTGCCTTCCTCCTCTACCCTTTAACATCCAGGCTTTCTGAAAAGAGAGACTGCCAAAGATGTAAAAACACATTGCACAACACTGATGCATTCAAGCAATGTCACAGCAATGCTGGGAAGGCACCGAGTCACAGCATAGCAGAGTCCCTGCCTCACAGACCTTCATGTAAGATTTTCAAAACTGCTCAGCATTGATCTAAGTGAATTCAATTGGAGTTTTCCCCTAATTTACTTTCAGTATTAGGCCAAGGCCAAAATGTCCAGAAATTTCACTCACACTCTAAACTATTAACTTTTTCAATTATTCAATCAGCTTGGGGTCTTGGTGAAGACAAATTGGATTTCAGCTGCTGGTATCCTGCCCTAGCATTAAAAGTTTGCCAATTTCAATGGATCTTCTATTTTCCTCTCATTTTTTCTCAGACACTCATAAAGATCCAGGGAAGATGACTTTTCTGAGAAGTCACAGGCTTGAGAGGGACAGACTGACAGAAGAAACATTCCAAAAAAACAATGGCTACATCAGGAAATGGCTACATCAGGCACTGCTGAGGACCAGCAGTCAGAATTTCTCAGGCTGTTTGGAGGTGGTAAATGCATGTTGTGGGGTGCCGGTGTGTCAGCCACCGCTGTTCCACACAAGGAACCTGGCCTCTTCCCCAAGAGCCCCAGGTACACACCTTCACTTCTGCAAGGGGTGTGACATCCCTACGAGCAGGAAAAGAGAAAGCTCCCATGTGCACCTACAAGCTTCCGGTCTTCCCTGCCACTTAGACACCTCCTGTATGTGGAATCACACTGGATTCATACAGGATTCATTCTTGGGGAGGTCCCTGGAAAGACACACTCACTTCCATACAGCAGACTCAGCCTCGTGTTCCTGAAGGATACTTCTTGGGAAAGTATCCCTGTGGGATAGAGACCTGTGGTCTCTGAAGGATACTTCTTGGGAAAACTAGAGATGAAACATCTGGCAGGTCCACATTTGCTATAGTAGTGATCACTTACATGCTAACCCTAGGACTGGGATGTTTTCAAAGCTGGATGGATCTTGGTGCCACCACGTATTTCTGTATTATGCTTGCCAGAGTCATACTGATTCATCTGTACACTGTCTTCCTCCCAAGAGATTTGGATTTATTTCTTTCTATTTCTATTTTTCTTTTTCTCATTCTTCCAGCACTCCTAACCTTGCTGTTTGGGGTCAGCACCTTCAACATGATCAAACTTCCACTAAACACTACGTACCAGTGCTGTGGTTGAGGGGTGATCTTTGCTTGAAATTTAAGGCAAACTCCGTACACACATCAATGATCCAACTCTGTAGAAAGCTTTCTCATTGCCTCATCTCAATAACTGTCTTTCCACTCCACTGCTTGCTTATCTTGGGTCTTTGCTTGCTGTGTCACTATGCAATTTAGATGCATTATACTCTGACTCAGGAGCTATATTCTTATGGCCCTTCCCTGTGGCACTTACAGGAGAGATAAGAGCTTTGGTTTAGCCTTGTGCTTTGAATCACTTCATTTTCTTGCAGGCACCCGCTTGACTGTGTTCATTACAAGTCCCAAGCACAGATACCTCTAACTGCACAGTTATCCTTGACTAGTACAGGAACTCTGGGGACTGTCATCACAGAGCCATATGAATACAGATAAATCAGTTTCATTGAGAAGCATAAAGGGGGAAAAAACATTTCTCACAGCACAGCCTTTGAGAGGACCAGACTCTGTAAGTGTGCCCGCTGGCAGCAACAATATCTGATGTTCTAGTTTCTCAGCCATCTACCACATCCCTTCTAGTTTGAATCCAGCTTCACCCTGATTCTCCCTCTCTTCCTTGGGGGGGGGGGGGGGGNATTTTAAAGTTCAGTTGTAGGAGAGCTGTTCTGTTTAGTTTCATTGGTGACAATACCTCAGTTACCTCCACATGTCTAAAACTCACGGATTAGCATCATCATCTGCCTGCGCCATCTCACTGAGAGCTGAAGCAATTCAGATCTTTCCTAGATTAACACTTAAGTAGGACTTCTCAGAACCAGGCAATGTCATGAGATACAAACCCAAGGTCAAAAAACAACCCATTTCTATACTGCCAGCAGACAGCATGTGCCATCCCAGCTGGGATCCTCAGTCATGTAAGGGAGCATGGATTTATACCACAGTTATGCCCTGAGCAGGTGGACTTGATGAGCAGTGAGATGAGTCAACTCAGGAGGGGTTCAAGGGGATTCCCTACATAACACTGAATCATCAATCACCAATTCTGTAAAATAATTTCCATGGCAAACATTTGGGAACAAAGTGTTAAGGCAGCAAATGGAGGATTTGGGTTCAGTTATAATTTCTTAGAGCACTGCTGATTCACACTCTGGACTCAGAGGGAAAAAGCAGACGTCACAGCTGGATGTGTTCAGCCAGGAAAGAAATAAAAGACATAATCAGTTCCCAGCTCATTGTATTTATTTGTAGTTTATTATTGTATTTTTGTTCTGTCCTGTGAAGAGTGTACAACAATCAGCGAGGCTGGTCTTTTGGGAAAGTGTTTATTGGCTCCTTTAATGGAACACAAATGCATAGAATACTTATTGGCAGGTAAGGAAATGAGGTCTGGTGAGAAGCCTTCATGGAAGGCAAGCTGCATGGCTGGTACAGAATCACTTCCCCAGGTAGTTACACTGTGATGGCAGCAGAATTTTAACTCCTATTTCTGCTCAGGCCAAGCAAAGGATGTTGTTATACACATATACATACATTTATATTACAAATGCATGTCTTAAAATAACTCAGCTGGGGGCGTTTCCTGCAATTTATGATCAAGGAAAGTGAAGATGCAGAGAGAAAGGGTGAAAGAAGAGATAATGACATACAGTGTCCCTCAACAGGGAAGATGCAGCCTTGTTGAGGAGCACAGCAGGGGTACTCATGCCAGCCAACCTCAGGCGCCTCACTTACCGCCACTTTACAGGGATCGCTCATGATGGGTTTCAAATCCATTGCGTGTGCAGGGCTTGCTGGGAACAGGTTTAGTGAAGAGGCAGCTACCAGCATGCAGAAGTGTTGCTGAGGCCTGGGGCTAGCATCATTAGTTGACCATGTGTCTACACAGCAAACACAGGTTTCACCAATATATAGATCCTGGGGATCAAAGACTGGATGGGCAAACCCAGCCTAAATAGGTTAACTGGGGGGATTTGCCTTTTGTTTTTTTTTTTNGCCTGACAAAACTCGTAAAGACCACCACATCAATAAGCTCACATTAGGCTACACTGAATTACACAATTCAAAACAGAGATGTGTCTTACTGTGTTTAACTATTATTAAATCAGACTCCTTTAGGGATATGCCAGTTTACACCAGCCGAGGATGTGGTGCTGGCTCTCTAGGAAGCTGCTCGTTCCTAAGTGCAAACACATTGCCTGCTAAGAGTTCACGAGCAGAGGCAAACACTCACCCGGGATTCCTATGATCTCCTGCTGTTGTTCAGCCCAAAGAGCTAAGGTATTAAACATGTAATATGAAGAAATAAAAACCTGCATATTTTTAGCTGAGCTAGATTTCCACATCCCCTGATTTTAGGAGTATTATATCAACACCTGTTAGCTTTTCTCTAGTCATCATTTCCATCAGAAACTTATTGTTTCAGGGGTTTTATAACTCGTAAATCTTTTATAAGTCTGACAAAATGTGCTTTAGGAAAAAGATGATCTTTCAGGTCTCAGTGCTGGAATCTATTTTTATATGCAACAAATGTAAAAGAGAATAATGGCCATAATGGCTTTTATTATATTTAGAGGTAGTAAGAACTGCAAATATAATCAGAAATCAAATAATTTAACCATTAATTTTACACAAAGAGTCTGGGAAACCCTCACAAAATATCTGTCAATAGACAGCAAATAAAATGGAACTCAGACAGTGGAGAAATTCTCATCCTTCCCTTCCAAAAAGCACTTAAGCACATACTTAAGTCCATCCTTACTGCAAAAGACATTTGAGCATGTATGTAAACCCTTCTTACAAAAGGATTGCTTTCCTCAGTGTCTGCTGTGAACCTAGAAGTCATCCCACTCAACTCATTACTAATGCTCTTGAAATTACTCATGGGCATAAATATTTGCAAGAATGGGGCCTCAGTGAGGAGCTGTGTCTATATGAGGAATCACGGCCAAACTATGCCATTCTAAAGAAAAATGCTCCCAGACTTGCTGTCTCCACCAGAGAGCTGTTGCCAACAAGGCAAAGAGTGGCTGCTGCTGTCCGGATGGCAAAAGCCAAGTGCATGCCCCTGGCAGCAGGCCACATCTCTGAGGGGTCGGATGCATCCCCTGGGAATGAATCTCCAAATAAGCCCTGGGAAGAAAAAAGCCCTTCCATGGTTGACAACTGTTGCAGAGGAACAAAGGCTTCTTTAAAATCCCTCTATCCGTGTTTACAAATAGCGAATTGAGGTTCTCTGTGGCTGCTTGCAGCACACAAGCCTGACCAAGAAAAGTGCTGAGGTCCTCTACAGACAGCCATGTCAGCTGGCTTGGAGGCTTGGGGAGTGAACGAATATCACTCGACTCATATTATCAGTGAGACAGAAAGGATTTCCAGTGAAACCTGTCATAATTTTCACATCAGCCAGAGTTGGCCACCCTTCCAGAGGCTGGTACCCTCTTGGTGCCTGCTGCTTAGACACCCTTTGGTGAGACACCAACAGCATCTGCTGTAGAAATGAAAGGAAGACTTCATGATTTCACTGAGGCGCAATGGTGTATTACACTCCCCAAGGGCCACTGAGCTGAAACAATCCCAGCTTATATTTGAACATCCTGGCCAGATTCACCTTAGATCTGGCAGGTTTTAGGCTCCCTTTGCATGAAAAAAAAATTTGTTCCTCACTGTGTGCATGATCTTCTCATATGAATACACAGCTTGGATTGTAGCCAGTGTTGACAAAGCCTAGATAAAAAGACGGATCTAGTGCAGACCTCAGTCAAAGAGAAGTGTCAGGCCACAGAGTCAACTCTGTGAATTTGAGAGCATCTGTAGTGTTTCTTAAATACTTTGCTTGATTCTTGTTTGAAGTCTCATGAATCCATCCCTGAAATTTGATTTTCTCAGCTTTTTGAAGTCTCAATAAACACCTTATGAGTGTTGTTTTTAGAGTGCTACCTAACAGATGGCATGACTTCTTGAGGGTATTTCCATATCTGGGAGACTTCATACAGAACTTTTTACAAGTAGGTTATGATGAATATATTGGGTGGCAAAAAAACCAAATAAGAAATTAAATCTGTAGAGATGGTCACAGCCCCATTAAGCTTCCTTCTCCAGTATAGTGGAGGGAGCTGTAAGTTTCAGTCCCTTTAAGATTCACTTGTTCTTTCAATTCCATATGAAACCTGACTGCTTCTTGAAACCTACTGAGGAAAACTTAAAAACCAAACACAGAAGGTTAACGTAAGGCTTTTGGCATTATCTTAATACTGAGAGAAAAATCATCTTTCCTGTTTCTAATGCAGCCCATGTGTAAAGTTACAGGCTGCGAGTACTGGCTTTTAACAGGAACTGTTAACAGCCCTTTTTGATCACAGGAAGCAGAAGAAAGACTCTTCACCTAAGAAAATAACAGCGATGTTTAAGTCCGCTGCTCTTCTCCCTGTTGGGAGCTGCCAATCACCCCTCCCGCCTCCTGAGCTGATTTCTGGGGGGCTGTGGCGGGGGGCCGGGACTTGCTCTGGCTTCCTTCCGTTGGAGGGCTCCGGCAGCCGATGCTGTTTCTGGGCAAACGGCCACTGCTGCGATGTTTGTGTTAGATAGGCTGCAGCTGGGCTGGCTGGGTGGGTGTTACAGGCAGGCTGCACCCAGCCAGCTCCCCAGCCTCCGATTCCTGGTAAAAACAGCTTCCTGATTCCTTGAAATTTGAGCTTTTTTTTTCTTTTATTTTCTTTCGATTTTTTTAAACTTTCAGACAATAAGTGCTGTTTGACTTCTAGGAAGCATAGGTGCAAAAGTTTGCTGTGCATACAGGAGGGCAGCCTAGCCTATCCACCCTCTTTTCCTGTTCCTCTAACGCAATAAGTGGCACTTCTCTTTACTATCTTTCTTCATCAAGATGGGGAGTCAGTGGTTCATCCTCCTGACATTCAGAGTTATATTTCTAAAAGCAAAATATTACTTAGGGCTGTTAGCTAAAAAGCAAAGAGCATGCAGGTAGTTGAAATGAAAGGAACAATACCAAGGGAGAATTTATTTTTCTGTGTTATCAGGTAATTTAAAATCCACCCTGGTAAAACTTTCCTTCTTAAGCTGTAAGTATTCGGCGGCTGAGAACCAGTATGTATATATATATGTGTGTGTGTGTGCTCATGCACCATATGTATTCATGTTTATGCAGTTTTCCACTCAAAGCAGTCAGCGGAAATGAAAACCTGATTTTGCAAGGCTTCCACTGCAAAATTAAACATTCAATTTTTCCTTAAGGGAGTTTGCTATTTTGCACAGTGGGAAATAACTCCTGAATTTTTTTTTTTTTCTTTTTAAGTCCAAAATATCTCGCCTTGAAAGAGAGCTGAGCTATGATGAGAAACACAACTATTCCTTGGGTACAGGAGAGGGGACCAGCAAGGTGAGAGAATAAACAGAAAGCAAATGTGAAAAGCAAACAGAAGTGAGGGATTTTCGGTTCCTGTGTGTGTCCATCTATTTTTATCCTAGAAGGAAGCTTCTTAACATAGCTGTGTTTTCTTTCATGCTGCTCTCCCCCCTTTGCGGGACTTCCAGAATTCATCTCAGCACCTGGTTTTTCCCTGAGCTTGATGTGTTATGCCTACAAGGCAGGACAAACTTGGCAGCTGATGCATTGGAAGCAAAAGGGGAGCAGAACAGCAGCAAAGCCGGATACTTCGTATGTCCAGGGGCACCAGAGGGATGTCATTTATTTCTTTTGCTTAGGATTTTGCTGGCAAAGCAGCCTGCTTTCTTTTGGCCTTGACTGGGACATCTAGACAGTGGGAAAAGTTTTTTTTTTTTCTTTTCTTTTCTTTTGGATCGTAAGTGTATCCTTTCTCCTAACACTTCTGTTGCTCATGTTCTTATTTGGAGAAAGCTTTTCTTTTTTCCTTTTTTTTTTCTTTTTTGTGGGGCTGTGAGACAAAGGAAACTTTTGGCTGGAGAGAAGTGTTCTTGAAGCGGAAAGGAAGCAGAGTCTAAGGCACCAAAACAGAACTTCAAATATTTTTCCATTTGCAAAGCAGCATACAGCCAGAAAAGAAAGGCTGTGTCCCAGCCCCACTGAAGCTAATGGGAAATGTACCACTGACTTCCATGGGATGCAAAATCCACCTGGGGAACCCAAACTCACTAGTTTGCCCATCATAATTATGACTATTAATACAAAATATAACTAGTAATACAGTTTGTATTACTGTAGCAGTTTGCGGTTCCAGTTAATGGGTAGGATCCCCTCTGTCCAAGGGGTTGTACAAGCCCATATCAAAGAGAGGTTCCTTGCCCCAGAGATCCTGAAACCAAAGTTTAGGGCTCACCTTAACGTCTTATGGAGGAACAACATGGGGAAGGAACCCACACCCTGCCAGCACTGAGCCCTGCTGCACTCTGGGCCAGAAGCAAACTTTTTGAAATGGCCGCACATCCAAGCCCACCTATGCTGCATGCAAAGCAGAATAGGGTGCTACCACCCATGCAGGGACACATGCAAAGGACTGAGTGTGGACTGTTGATACCTGCAGTCCAGGAACGGTACACTCAGTGTCTCTGGAGAAAGTCTCTGAGAACTGCCAGTGGCTCCTATTCCCTCCACAGAATTAGCATGTTGTGTTATTAGGAGCCTCAGTAAATCTGAGTCTTTAATGGTTCTCCTGCAAGGTGAATCTAATTCTTGTAACAATATAGCCCTAGGAAAATCAAGCCAAGCCCAATGTATAATGCTAAAACAAAGCATAGCAAGAATTCTAGATTTACCAGTATGTTTAGAAGAGAAAACAGCGTACCTTCACAGAAGTTGGAGCGCTAAAGAAACTTTCAGTTATTTGGTGCTGCAACACCAGATTATTCAATATCAAAGGGAATACCATCATTATCTTTGGCATCAGAATCTCTAAATTTAGGCTGAGATGATGGAAAAATAAAAATTGTTGTAATCAAAATCACAAAAGAAAAAAAGGCCTTTTAAACTTGCACAAGATGTAACTTGGCTAGAAATGAAACAAAAAGAGTAGAATCCAAAAGAAAGAAATTCAAAATGGAAAAGCTTGAAGCAAAGTTCCCTCAAGCATGGGTGGGTGGGGCCAAGTGAGGAGAAATACACATGTAAACAGCTTTCCATAAAATTCTTGCCCTTATACATAACTTTCATCAGACATTTTCTATCAGAAATAGTGGTTCCCAGAAGAAAAAATAAATAGCTGCAAACACAGCAGTAGGAATTTGTGGTCCCAAAAGAAAAAAAGCCCTGATTTACTGCCTTGAGACACATGTTCACTTGCTGAGAGAAAGACCGACACCATCAAAAGAATTCATGAAGAAATTAATAAATTCCAGTCAGCTGCCTCCATCTAATATTGAGGGACCAGAAATCACTATGTATTTTTTGTCTCAGTAATTGATTCAATGAAGTTACTACTGATGAACTCTCAGAGAATAATCCTATTTCTTTTAGAAAAATAGGATTAAGCATAATGCCCAGAATGAAGCCAAGGCTGCTTAGGTTGGTAATGGCTCTGTATGTCAAAGGATGAACAATAATTTCTTTACATGGCCAGTTCCCAGACACTGGGGTGCTGCCTGGATGCAACTGTTGCCTGCAGAAGCAGCAGCGCTAGATCTTGCTGGGTGCACAGGCAGCAGATAACCTTCAGACACCTGGGCAACATTGGTGCACACTAGTTTGGGACCCTACACCCCTTTAATGACTTTTCTTTTTTTCTTTTTTTAGGACATCATCCTAACTAAAGAAGTATGAAAGCGTATTGTCTAATTCCCCCCCGCCTCTCCTTTTCAGAACCTTGCTTTCCACTTGAAATGAGGTGAATTTTTTGAAGGAGGAATTAGGTGGTCTGTCTTGGGAGCAGGTTTCCCAGCATTTGTCTGATGCTAGGAGACAGCACTCTGCTCGGAGACACTTTTGAGTGCTCCCTGATGTAGGCTCCCCCTTTCCTGGCATCCAAAGGCAGCTCTTGCATGCTTGCCATGCGTGTTGTTGCAGCATATCACTGGTTCCTTGGCTTTGCTGCCTGACATGAAAGCCATGCCACTTCTCAAGGCCAGCTGCCTCTGAAGAGTGGTGGGTGATGCTGCTGCCTACAGCGTGGACCACAACTGCCTCAGCAGAGGTGGGGTGTCAAGGCTCTTCCCTGCAACAGTGAGAGAGAGACGAGGGAGACCTGTGGCCAGCCCCAGTCCTGCCACGAGGTGTAGGAGGCAGTGGTTGGGCAGAATGCTGGAGAAGAGCCCATTTGGGCTGAACATTCCCCAAAAGCCCACCTAACCATTTCTCTCCCCTTCCCCTGCAGTAAGGCAGCAGCCTTTGGCCATCACTCATCAGTCCCAAATAACAGGAGAAAGGGAGCTTTCCTCCTGCATCCCTTTCGGTGAACTGAGCTGCTCAGCAAGATTCAGTTGTATATCAGGGAGTCTAGAGTGATGGCATTAGCAGCACCTTCTTCTACCATTATTCACTTGTACTTGCTTTAGGTGGGAAACTGCTTTTCCTCTGCTTTTCCTCTGCACTGACAACCTCCCTAGCTGCTGCTTAATGAGGACAAGGGCAGCTATCAGCCCTAGTCAGTGTAGAGGGACTCACACTCTTCTCCGGCACAGAAGTTGCTGTGTGCTCCTTAGGACAAGAAGTAAAATGTCTTCTGCAGGATAGGAGCGTCCTCTTTTCTCATGAAGCAGATTGGCAACTGTAAGCAGGAAGACTTTGAGATGGGGCTGTTAAGAAGGGCTTCTGGGTTCACAGAGTTTGCAGGCAAATCTGGTGTAGCCACCAGTGTCATAAGGAGAACACATCTACAACAAACTGAAGTGTGGGTGTCAAGTCACTGAGGGAAAGAATGACTGCAGAGGGGCTTGCAGAAACATCTGCAAGACATTCTCATGACGTGTGGCACACCCATGCCTTCCACCGCTCATCTGCTGAGATTACCTCGCAGTCGTTTTCTCCCATCTGCTACAGGCTTCATTTCAAACCTCTCAGGGGCAGTGGAGAAAATCACAGTGACCTCTGAGTTGCAGTTGGTATGCATCAATCCTTTTGGAGCACAGGAGCCCAACGTTCCTGAGAAATAGGCTGCAATTTTCTATTTTTAGCCTGTTTCATCCTCCGTAACTCCTTCCTCCCTGCTCTTAGACAAGTTGGCTTTAATGACATCACCTTGCATACTTTGACCTTATCCACTCCTGATATGGTCAGGTAGTTGATAATATAAGAGCAGCTGTATTGGGCCAGACCTGAGGACGACCTACCTGGTAACCTATCTCCAATATGACCGGGAGCACCTGCTTAGACACTGGGAACTTCTGAGCCATCCTAGAGCATCGTTTTAGCTACCATGAGTCCAATCAGATTTAGCTTCTATGAGTCTGTGAAAGCCTTCTTTGAAATAATTTCTGAATCAATTGTGGCAATGAATTTCATGGTGTACTTACTTGTTAAGTGAAAAGGTAATTTTTTGTTTATTCCATCCTTTGTCCTCGTTCTCTGCCTTGCAACTGTGGCTAAAGATTATAGCAGAAGAGCATTGCTTCAGCTACTCAGGGCTGCCACACAGCTGCACCTCTACGTCATCCTCTCCCACAGTTCCCTGCCCAGCTCTTACTCAGTGGATCTGATTTACACAGCAGCCTTGGGGTTACTTCTGTACGGTTTACAGCACAGCACAGCTCAGTCGATGACAACAACCATAAACCTAACCACAAAGGCTCTGTGATGCTGTCACTGAGAGTTTGCACTACCTGCAAGTCTCTCTCCTCTACAATGACCCTTCCAACTTGCTTCTGGAATCCTATTTCTCAGCAGCAAAATCAGCATCCTCACGCAGCCAGCAGCTGACTCAAAAAAAAAAAAAAAAGTTAATGAATGAAATAAATACATCATTATATTTAAAAAATGTGAAAAGGCACAGGAAAATAATTCCAAAACAGCTGGGCAAATCCTCCCCTTTGACTCAGTGGCCAACTCCTACTTCCAGTGGGACCTTTCCCAGGAACTATTGATGCTCTACATTGGTCTTTCCCCTCACCCCACCCCACTCCTCCCTATCAGCTCATTGGGCTCTTGAATGTGGTCACGCTTGTATATTTGGCTTGCTGACATCACGAAGATGTCAGCCAGCCCCTTCATTTTCCAATTTGGAACCAAATATAAGGCCACACATCAGTCATTCCTGGGACAGGAGCAGGAGTGACTGGCAAGGAGGAGAGTGTAGGAAAAACCTACAGGGAAGAAGGAGGTATGAGTTCAGAGGGTTCAGGAAGGGTCACAGGCATCCTGAACACCTGATTTTCTCTTCTGTGCAGCATTGCCCAGCTCAGGTCAGTACAGGCCAGCAAGGTAGCAGGGATTACAAAACCTAAGCAAAATCTACTTGCTATTCAACCTTAGACAAACAATGAGTAAAGATGGGCTTTGCTTCTTCACGCTCTTCCTTGCTGCTTCTTCTCCCTCTCTAACATTGTTTTTTTCTGTAAGGGCCATCACTGCCCTAACGATAAAAGCTTCATGTCTCCTAGTCAGATTAACTGGTATAACTGAAGTAGAAAATCCCATTTCTACTGGGTTAGTATTATTACTTTTGTTGTTAATGTATTGTTGTTAATATTATTAGTCTAAGTTTCCGAAATCAATTCAGAAGGGAAGGGTTGTAATATTTACTTGTAGCTTCCTTCCTTTTTTTTATTTTAAATTTCAATATTTTCTTCAATGTTTCTGTAATGAGAATTTCACTGCCATCACCTTTCCCTCTCTTTTATAGTCACTTTCCACAACTGCTGGTGCAGTGAAGATCTACAGCCATGGGGAACTGAAAAACCCTTTGGCCCTGCCCATCCACAGAGGCCCAGAAAGCACATCCTACACAGAAGATTCTCCTCTGAAACACTTCCCTTTGGACACTGGAGCTTAAACACTGCCTTCAAAGCACAGCCCAACTCTGGTCTCACTGGTTTCTTCGGGATCAGAGCTGAAACTCTTTGGAAAATTCCACTCTTCAAATCTAAGAGCACATTTTGTCCAGTTTTGCTGGCTGTGTTCCAAACATGACAATTTAATTAGCAAGTCCAGACCTCCCTGCACGCTTACCCTCACATTGAAGTGCCTTTTCCAGATATCCACCGGGACTGAGAGCAAGTTCTCCTACCAAAGCCACGTAAGGTTTTAGACATACTGTGCAAAGGTAGCCAAGTGGAAAAAGCAGGCTGCCTGCCTAGTCTCAAATACAGACAGTAGCCACATCCTTGTAGGGAGCACAGAACATGTTCATGAAATTTAGGGAGGTTAAATGAAAACCTGTTTCTGTCCCAAAATGGAGCTATTTGACTTGGAATGGAAAGCTTAGTCATCTGTCCTACAGGGGTTTGCCCAACTCCTTCTGTCTCTCCATCTGTGTGATCTGCTTCTTCATTTTTTCCATTTCCTTCCCTACCGTCTTTTTCAGGGTCTCAAACAGGACAGTGTTGGCTTTCCATGATGACATCACCAGTTACACAATGCCCAGTGCATCTATTCTCACTTTTGAAAGGGGACATCAGGGGGCTGGTGCTTTACAGTGAGATTCTTATGCCCAATGACATATGGAAATGTTTAGGAAGAAAATAATTTTCAAACATTCTACTTGTTCTTAGTTACATCACAGAACCGGCATTAATCCTCCATCCCCCTTTACTGACAACTTCTGTTGCATTCAATTCCTGTAATTAGGAGGTAATTATAGGCTCTCAACGACCTCCTTTATGTTTCAGGGGATATCATCTAGTATATAAGTCATATTCCTATTTCATCCAGTACTAAGGTAAGCATTAGGAGGCTGAAGTTCTTGGCAGAGCCCTGTGTTCTACTGGCACTTAAGTTTGGCTGCTGTGACTCATTAGATGAACATGGGCAGGTGACATCATCAGTAAAGGGAAACACATGATAAAGTGAGGTTTCAACTTCAGCTAATAAAATATCCAGACAAAGAGGATTAGCTGTGTTCACAGGAAGAGAGTGTTTGCCTCTGTCAGAAGCAGGATAGCCCAAAGAGAATAAACTATATCCTTTTTCTTCCTTTAGCCACTGGTTTCTTGTCATGCAGAAAAAAAATAGGAGGAAAAAAAAAAAGGAAAAGAAAAAGAAATCAGCTGTCTTCCAAATGGATGTAGCCATTACCTCAGTTAATGCATTACAGAAGCATTTTTAAATCAGACAAATTTTCTGGTTTATATCCCAGGTTTGGATTTCCTTTCCTTAAAGACATGCTGAGATGCAGAGCTAGACAAAACAAAAGTTGCTTTAGGAGCTTAACAAGTAGATCAGCATGCACAAGCCTACTCTGCTCAGTGACTGAGCTGCTACTCTTTTGCATTCTCATGGGCAGCCATAAATTACAGCTCTCCTTTAGCTACTTAATAGCTAGAGCAGAGGGTTAGAGGGTCTAGGTAGCTATGACAAGCTCCCCACACAGTGCCCTGATGAAGGGAAGAGTGGAAGCAAGGTCCTTAAATCTCTGAGTCCACAGACATGAGGATACATGTGACCTTTCCTGGCCAACCTCACTGTCAGGCAATAAAATAAGGTGTCATGGGCTTCCCCAGAAGCAGAAGGCACTTTTTGCTGTCAAAGAGCATGGGAAAAAATGACACAAGGTGAATGCAAAGGCAGTTCTTCATCCTGGAGCATGGTCAGCAAATGGTATTTGGGACATTGTGGTAAAGCACAACCCAGGGCCTTTCTAAGCACCTTCCCAAATTCAGTGGCTGGTCCCTTGAAGCTGTTAGACAGAATCAGAAGATGGAATGGTCACAAAACTGCTTTGTTACTGCTTGTTCTGTGCCAGAGCTGACAAAAGTCTTACTAAAGCCTTTTGGAGCTAACCTGCAGGTCTGGGTGCACAAGGCTCAACCCAAATCTTGCTGAGGATAAGCTGCAGCACATATGCCACCTGTATGCCCAGGGGACATGTCAGCTTGACTCATCCCCGTGCCTGTTGTGCAGGTTTCACAGTCGTCCCCCGCCCCACCCCAAGCTATGCTACACTGGCTGCCCCAGAGCTACGTTACAAATTGCAGCAGTGAGCAAAGGTGACAAACAGCTCCTAAAAGTGAAAACCAGTTTTGCAAATGCTATGCTGCCCAAAACTCAGCCCATTTCCCCACAGGAAGGAAGAGCATTTTAGCAGGTACAAGACCTGCAATGATTTCTTGCCATAGGAAATAGGTAATGACTATATTAAATCAGCTTGGTCCAGGGAGACTTGGGGTGCTCCTAAGCCCAGGTACTGCAAGTAAACATCGGTTTACTGACTTAGGCTTATCACTGTGCCAGGCAAGCTGCTTTGCCAGCTTTTCACTCTAAAACATTCTGAACTTCAGCATAAAAACATTTCACATGAAAGGATGTTCACCTTTTCTTTCTCCACAGTGTAAGCCACAGCTTGTTGAAGCGAAGGGCTTCAAACCTGATACAGACCCAGATTACTATAGCTCTTGTCAGCTGAGGTTTAGAAAAAAACAAATGCACGAAACCCCAAACCTCCAAAAAACCCCATACACACTCTACAGAGCAAGGGTTGAACTGCACTGTTCTCACGGTGAGGAGGAGAGGGAACGGCTACAGTTTTTGCAGTTATTGCCAAGATTTAAAGAAGAAAGAAATATTGATAAAGCTTTAAGACCTGTTCCTGTCTCCGTGTCTATGGCTGGCACCTGGATTTCTTTCAATATCGCCTGTCTAGATAGAGCTTGTCTCAGAGAGAGCTAAGCCTCCTCATCTGGAGTCCCAAACATGAGTAATCGTAGATCCCACAAAATATTGTATCTTGCTCTCCTATACTTTATGTTAATTTGATATACAAGATTTGGTCATTGACTTAAGCTTTCCTAGGTGCTTGAAGGCCTTGATTTAATTTTCCCACTTTTGCATTTATGTTTCACAGCATTGCAGATTTGGAGCAGCTTTCTCCTTTGCTGATGTGCAATTAAGTCTTCTGTGTTAGTAGTCATTGGATGAGCATTTAGTTTTCCATTTATTGGTGAGAAGCTGCTATTACACAAAGCATCAGCATGTTGCCTCATAAGTCAATGAACTCATTCCCTGATCTTACAGTAGAAAAAACCCACACACATCACTCTGACTTGTGATTTTCAACTAACCATTTAGTACAATTTTTTTTAATATCAAAGCAAATATTTGTAACAAGAGTTTGGAACTGATCAACCTCCCCTCCTCTGTACCTCTAGTTTATTCTTCAGGCCATAGGATGGTCTTTTTGTGTTTCTGTGGTATCATACTGGCCTCCCATACCTGTTCACATCTTACAAGAACTGAAATGAAAAGCTGTTTCCTGACATCGCAGCAACCGAGTCTGAAGAAAAGAAACTATCAGATGTTTCTGTGTAACAGCTGCATGTCAAAAATAGTAGACTAGCCAACAGCTTCACTGCACTACAAGCATAGGAAGCATACTGCCTCTAAGAAACATGTTTCTCATTTATTGGAAGTGGGCAAGTGAGTCCTTGTTCCATAATCACTTACGAGTGGGAACTGAAACCTTTCAATATAGAGATCTGCATTCGACACTATAGCTGTCATCTTGTTATTCAGCCACTGTGGCAACAGATACAGCCTGATTGTTGGGTATTTCTTTCTTTCTTGGCTGAATGAGAATTTGCCATTGTATTTGTTACGATGCCACAGCAGGATTAAAGATGCATGCACAGACACATCCTAAGGTCTGTATAAATAAGGCTGTGCTTAACCACATCCACCGTGGAGAGGACCTGTTTATGTCTACGCCAGACATATCAACCTTTTGGATCTTGCTCAGAAAGGGACAAAATATGAACTGGGAATTAGGACAGAGCAGTCAGAGTCATCAGGAATTTCCCTGTCTGTGGTCTGAGGAGGGTGACTTTGCACTTCCAACCCTCCACTTCTAAGAAGACTATTTCACAGGTAGTGTGGCAAGCCTTTAAGTCGAAGGCAACAAGCAGTGTGTAAAGCTATGTAATTACAAGGCTCTGAGTCCCTTGAAGGAATTCTGATGCCACAAGAGCCCCAAGGCAGCGCCTTTGTACAAGGCTGTTCATACAGCTATTATACACTGCTGTTTCCCAATACAGAAAAGTTCCTACATCTTCATGTTATGTTTGCAGCATTGTGCTGACTGCCTCATGCTTTCAGCTGCTCGAGGGAAATTTTCAGGGATGTTGTCTGATTGAATTTAGATACATACACATACACACAAAGAATGCCCAAGCAGCTCACTCAGTAAAATGTCAGTCTTCCCCTTGGGGAAAGGTGTCTGAGTTTGCCTTACTTCCTCCCTCTCCCCCCACCCCATTGCTCCAGTAAAGAAGGGAAATTTTTCTTTAAGAAATCACTTCTATGTCACAGATTTTAGTCAGTTGTGTGGCACACTAAATGCTTTTTTTCCTCCCCCAGATGGTGGGAAATTGTTCTTTAACAGCCTCCCACTTGGTCAGTGCATGGGTGGTTCATTGCCAATGAAAACCCAGGTGTTGCTGAATTCTTGTTAGTGATTCAAGCAGCAGTCTTCCCTCTGAGTCAAGAGAAAACCAATACCCCCAGAATGGTTTTAATAGGGGCTCTGTTGCAAATTGCTCAGACAAGACATAAAATAGAGGTCCTGACCACGTCTAGTCATTTAAGATCTGTTTGCAGAGGTAAGAGCATGGGTCCACAGCAACTTTCCATTGCCTTCTGTCTATATTTCTATCTTCTTTCACTCCTAGCATTGATGTAATGGTGCGCTGTCTCAAACAATTTGGAACATATCTGGTTAGTAGTGGATAAAGCAAAGCTTTTTAAGGATGTTTTTCATCATTTACTACCTTCCTATTTCAGGCATGGTAGATTTCAGATGGTCCTTCTTACATGCATGTATGTATACTCACCCAACACGCACAGAGAAAAGGAAGTCTTTTCTTGAATTTCATGGGGACTGGGGAGGGAAATTGAGTGCAGGAAGTCTCAGACTTAAGCAGTCTTTATACCACCAGGCACAAGAGCCTACTAATTTTCTGTGCTCCAGTGTGCCAGCCAGCCCCCTGACATTCAGCCAAGCACATACCCAATGTCTTGCTGAGCTTTAACTCAACATCCTGACCCTGAAAGGTACCAGAGTCCATCCCTGGCTGTGTGTCTCCAGGAGAGGCTGGAGTGTGCTAGGAGAAGGGAGCAAACCCAGCTATCACCTCAACATGTACTAGGATCTCTCTGACATCACCAAGTGCCTCCTGCCTTGCAGAGGAGACTCCTGGCCTTTCTGTGCTGAGCTTTCCTGTGGCCAGCCCCTCTAGCTGGACCTTAAACAGCTGCTCCAGCCCAGGCAGAAGAGGTGCCACCCACAGGCTTGGGCTTGAGACCCTCAGATTATGGCCCTGTGGGATATCAGTGGCACCAGCTGCAGACCAAATGCCTCCATTTGCTCTCCTCTGCTGTGCAGGTAAATACCGAGGCAGAAGCCACACTGCCTGTGCTCTGCACAGCACTGCGTGGGTTTCCTCTGCCTTAGAGTTACAACTTTCTGAAGGATGTCTTCAGCTCCCCCGCCTTTTGTGTGGCTTCCCGCAGGGAGGGAGGGAAGGGTTCAGCTGTAGACTGTGGAGAGATCCCATGTTGTTTAAGTCAGGAGGCTCACACGTAGGTTAGTAAAGAGCAGTGTCTTGCTATGCTCAGTAGGATAAGCTGAAGTAGGTCTTCTGGGACCAGCCAAGAGGGACACAAAATTACAGCAGAGGCTGACCTAAGGTGAACCTTATCCCATTTTCCCACTTGTAGTACCTCTTGACTCCTTTCTGGCATGTCAGTATGGTGACATGTGCTCTTAGCCCTCACACTATTCTTGGCTTAGATATGGAAACTGAACTCAAATGTAAAAGGGGCTTTTTTTTTTATTTCCTCTCCAAAAAAAAAAAGAAAAAAAAAGATGCCTTTATATAGATATTCTCTGCATCTGGCTACCTCACCACAAGTTACAGGAAATTGGTTGGCTGCCACTTAACACAGCTGTTAACACTTTGGACTAGCAGTAGCCATTGTGCTGGTACTGGTTTAAATGAAAAGGATGAGGTATGCGATAGTTAGAATAACAACTGTCTCATGTTCCACAAAGAACATAGTGTTGGGATGCAAGCCCCGCGTGCCTTACCCCACTGCTGCAAACATTGATGGGGATGTATAATTCTGCTTCACAGCCCTTCTGAGCATCAAAGAGATTCCAACACATTAATAAAATGTGTCATAACAACCTGATGATACAGGATCGCAATATAAACATGACTAATAACTATGATGGTGTCCGGGGACCAAACAAAATCAAGACTGCACTCTGTACAAGGCAGCAGAGTCACTCCCAGAGAGTTTTGAATGTAAACAGAGAAGATGGATGAAGGCTAGGCAGGAAGGGAGTTATAGTCCTGATTGACTAGATGAGTCAAAAAAAAGCAGGGAGGCATGTAAAACCCTTTTTTGATATGGATCGAGATCTATGCAGAGTTCTTAAAAGCAAGTAATGACAGAAATTGTTCTTATGGGAAAGTTCAGCTTCTCAGAGATAGACTAATCATAGCAGGATCCATATATTCTTGGGTATGATCGTTGACAGATTTCTTTATAAGTGATTGTTGACTTGATTTTGTCAATACTGATGACATTTTGGAAGATCTGATTGTAGAAAATTACTTTCAGCCAAATGATGAGGAATTAATTCAATTCTCTTAATTAGATTCTTGATTTAAAAAAAGGAATAGTTTGACAAAGTTAGGGAGCTAGTGTTTGAAGCCATCTGGACTGAGCATCTCATACTCCAATGCGCAAAGTTTGAAATTTGCTTGTCATAGATGCAAGTAAAAGGGATCAGGGGACTGTGAAGCAAAGGCCAATACTCCTTTTAGTGCAAATAAACAACTCAAATAAAGAATGTTACCATAGCTCAGAGAGCCTACATAGAAAGAAAAATGGGACCCATCTGCAAAGAAAGGCATATCTTAGAGGTCAGACATATACACATAGAATGAAAAGTACAAAAAATCAAGCCACTTTAGATCTTGCAAAGGAAATAAAAACAGTACCTTAACATTCTTCAGTTATATAAATAAAAAGAGAACAAAGAAAGAAGAAGTGGGGCACTATTCAGTGAGGGTGGCTTAGAGAACAGTGTGTCTCAAAACTCAGTGTATGTTTTCCCTCATATTTCAATGAAGAAAACGTGGTGGCAAAAGCAGGATGACTAATACAAGTGAAAGGAAGGTGAATTGGAAATGACCACAACTGAGGTGGAAGGTGAGCTCAGGGAGGTCACTGCCTTCAAACTGGGCAAACCAGACACTCTCCATCTTCACCTCCGAAAGGATTTGCATGTTAAATTGTAGATCTGCAGCACAGACCTCTAATGACTTTTTTGTTCTTGACTGGGCCATGTGACAGGGGAACAGCAAATGCAGTTCCTGTATTTGAGAAAGGCAAAAAAGCACTCCAGGTAAACATAGCTCTCTAAATCTGATCTCAGTGTCTGAACTGAAGCTTTATGTGTTATTTGTGAGCTAAAGATAAGATTAAATGGAAAATTAAATGAAAAAGTCAATAAGAATTTACCAAAGTTATGTCACTTCAGGCTCATGTCATTGTCCCATGACAATGACTGGTTTTCCAGACTGAAGAAATACAGTACAACTCATGTATCTGGTCTTCTGGAAGGCATCTGGCAGTGTGTTATAGGGAACCTAGTTAAAATAGATAAAATGAAGACTAGTGATAAAACTGTCAAGTCATGTAGGAATTGGACATAATTGGACAGACTGTAGTCAGTCTGGGAAGTACTGAGTTAGAGTTGGGATACTAATGTGAACTTCTCCAGGATCTGAGGGGCCTGATCTGATTGAGGACCAAGGCAGTCTGTGCAGCCTTTTGCCATCCACATTAACTTGATATGCCACAGCCTGCCTATCTCTTGACACTGGTGTGGGGTGGTATATTCTGGGCATGTGCCTGGGAGTTTTCAGGTGTCCCACAGAGATGGAATTGCAGTGGGAGCCATGGGGACAGGAGTGTTGGACGCTGAAGGACAGTTGGAAGCAGAAATTACATCAAGGTGGTGCTGCTTTCTTCTTTTTCCCAGCATTTCTGAAGCAGGAGAACAAGAGTAATTTGGTGGAATCTCACATTTCTTGAACCCATGGAGGCAAAAAAATGTGTCAGCCTTCTGCAAGAGTGAGCAAACTTTTATGGGGAAGCTTAGAGCAAGTAGTGCTTTGGTGCTACCATACACGCCCAAGAGAGACTGTACCAATGCAGACAGGATTCTATACCTAGAAATTCAATAACCCAAACTTCTACACATTCATCGCTAACTGTTTTGATGCTGGTAAAGTATCTATTTGCATCCTGTGTTTTTCAGTGTAGCTGTTCAACACGTCCTACCGCGTTGGTCCTGCAAACCGCTACTGTGAGTGTGTGGCTCATCAAACTTGAAACTAAAGCTGTTATAATGAATTTGTTTGTTACCATAGCTAAAATGCGGATGCTCAGTTTATTCCCCCCAGATCACTATCCAGATATCTCATGCGATCCCTTAGCTAGATAACTGCATACTGGAAGCATGTTTTTGGTTGGCAGGGGCTGACTGAAGCTAGTAATTCATAAAGGGAGCTAAGAGACAGAGAATAAAAATCCAGCTTCAGGGGAGAAGAGGGCTGAGAGAGGTAGGGTGAAAGGCACTGGTGCAAGGACTTGTGTAAATGTCACTGAAGGAAAGCTCATGCTTGAACACTGTGTGCTACTGCATGCTGCAACCTTACTGCAAGTAGCTGGGTGGAGTATTGAGCAGCAGCATATGGGGTATGGGACCTACTTCAGGACTGTGCGCAGACTGAAGTATAAGCCCAAGCTCATGACAACCTGCAGTGCAGCCATTCCTTGAAAAAGTTTGACTGCTCAGTAATTATTCAGAGGGGGATTTGTTTGGCTTCTTCTGAAGAGCAAAGTTTGCAAGCTGTGGCTCCACTGTGGCCATGAATGTACACATGCATGTGTGTGGAAGGACAGAAAAGGGAATGGTCATGGGGTCTCTTGGTAAGAAAAGTGCCATAAGAGAGCAAAACAAATGACAGAAAAAGTATGTGACTGTTCTCCGAGAATATCTGAAGAGGTAAACACCATGGAAGAAAGTAAGGCACTTTTAGCTAAGAATAACATTAATATAAGGAGAAATGGAAACATATTGGTCACAGGTAGATTTAGCTTGGAAACCACTGAAGATTTCCACTCCCTGAAGGTGTGAGGTTGTGGCACAGCCTTCCAGAAGGAATGGGCTTCACACAGAGGGTGATCAGGTGTTGAAAGATTTTATGTGAATAGACTGGAAAAGGGACACTGATTCAGGAGCACCACTCCAGCATCACGTCTCTATAATTTTCCAGAGTGTCCCCTGATTCCTTGAACAACCCTCTGGATTTAATTGCAGGCTTCCAAACAACCTTGCAAAGTTGATTATGGAACAAGTGCTGTTTAATATCTTTGTTGGCGACATGAACAGTGGGATTGTTTGCACCTTCATCAAGTTTGCTGATGACACCAAGCTGTGTGGTGTAGTCAACACGCTGGAGGGAAGGGATACCATCCAGAGGGGCCTGGACAGGCCCGTACAAACCTCATGAAATTAAACTAGTCCAAGTACAAGGTCCTATACCTGGGTCACAGCAATCCCAGGCACAAATACAGACTGGATGGGGAATGGCTGCAGAGCAGCTCTGAAGAAAAAGACTTGGGGGTGCTTATGGATGAGCTCCACATGAGCTGGCAGAAGCTCCACACGAGCTGGCAGCCCAGAATGGCAACCACATCCTGGCCAGCAGGTTGAGGGAATTGATTCTACCCTCTACTCCGCTCTTGTGAGACTCCACCTGGATTGGAGTCCTCAGCACAGGAAGGACATGGACCTCCTGGAAGGGCCATCGAAGATGGTCAGAGGGTTGGAGCACCTTTTCTATGAAGACAGGCTGAGAGAGCTAGAGAAGAAAAGGCTCCAGGGAGACTTTATAACATCTTTCCAGTACCTACAGGCCTACAGGGAATTCTTTGTTAGGGAGTGTAGCAATAGAAAAAGGAGTAATGGTTTTAAACTGAAAGAGGGGAGATCTAGATTAGATACTAGAAAGAAATTCTTTACTGTGAGGGTGGTGAGACACTGGCACAAGTTGCCCAGAGAAGTTGTGGATGTCCCTTCCCTGGAAGTGTTCAAGACCAGGATGGATAGTGTTTTGATCAATCTGGTCTAGTGGGAAGTGTCCCTGCCCTTGGCAGGAAGGTTGGAACTAGATGGTCTTTAAAGTCCCTTCCAACTCTAACCATTCTATGATTTTTTGAATATTAGGGGAGGTAATCTGGTAGATTCCCCTACAATGATGCGCTGCATCAACTTCACATTGGTTTGGAACTCTAGACCAGGGTTCCAGGTGTGTGATATGCCAGGAACACTTGCAAATCTTTTATAGAAGATAGTATTTCTCAGCTCAGTTCTGCACTCAGACAGACTGAGAGCAATTCGCATTCCTGTTGTCATCGAGGTGAGAAGAGGTGGAGACAGAGAACCCTATGGTATTTAAACAATAGCTACCTTGTACCTTCAGTCACTGAGCATTACCCTGAAATATTTAGGGAACTCTAACTGCATATAGAAATTCTGCCTCCTTAATTCAGTCTTAACTCAATAGACAGCGAAATTAGCATGAAAGCCTAATAATCGTGTCTAGGATCAAGAGAGACAGACAGGTATTGTTTTATATTCACATTCTAGCAGCATTAGTAAGCAAGCACAAGGGAAAAACAGTTTTCTATTGCAGTGCATAAGGATTTTGGCAGGAGGAATAAATACTGAAAGCTCTGCTTGTAATTAACTAAGCTATATCTGCATCTTGTAGTATTGTCCAGAAGAATTCCCATTGCTCCAATTGAAGGTGCTTCAAAGTCCATTGCAAAGAACACACCATTGAAAAGTTTTGCTAGTAAGGTCTTTAATTATGGCTTTGTTATACATTTAATTTATGATGAAAGAACAGCTATTGTAAGTTTGGCTGTTAAAAACATATACGTTGCAAGTTGTTAAATAGGCTTCTCACTTTTTGTTAATTCCCAAATATGTCAAGAAAGTAATTTAATGTATGTGGAGCTTTTTTTTTTCTTTTTAAGTTAGATTTAATTGGATGGGTACTGCAGTGAAGCAGAAATAGTGGCATGCATTTAAAATTAAATAATACAGGGCAAGATGTTCTGAGATATCTTAAAGAGGCACAGTCAGCTTAAAAACAATGAGCATGTTTAGCTCTCTGGACCTTCTTCAGTTAGCAGTAGCTTCTGCTCTGTCTAAAAGAGAAGAGCAAGGTTTTTTAACTATCAAAATGTGCTCTGATGTTGTACCTAATCATTGTTACTGCTTCCCTGATAAAGCCAAAGGGAGCCTCATCACAAGGCCATTCTTTCCATGCAGAGCCCCTGTGACAGAAATGCCTCACACCAAAAAGACCCATATGACACACAGATGTAAAAAACATTTTTCTGGGTACTAAACAGGATAAAGCTGTGAATTTCCACCCTAGTGTTTGTTTAGGGAGTGCTGCCCTCTTGTAAAACAGTTCTATCAAAAAAATCAGCCTCCATGAGGACCTGATTCACAAAGCATTTAGTAGATCCCACTAATTTTCTCCTCAGGCTGTGTAAAAATACAACAGTGTGATCAGAAATCTATGTTTGTGCTGTTTTTTCCCTTTGGCTGCACATGTTGGCATCTAAAAGTCCCAGCAGATTTGGTGATGTGCCAGGTGAATGAGGGTGCAGCCTTGGTGCAAGCCAGCTCATCCCAACATGGAACCCTGAGCAGATCTCAGAGCATCTCACTGACAAATGGGTTTAACACCAGCATGCACTTCTGAACCTCTGATGAAGAAACATGAAGCCATGAAATGCCTTCTGATGATATTTACCATCTGCATGGAGAGCAAGCCTGCCAGCAGTAACCTCAAGGGTGGCTTGCACGATGTCTCAAGCATGGAGAACCCCAAGTGCCCAAAATGGGCTGTAGTAGTGGCCAGGCTCAGTCATTAACTCAAGTGCTCACACAGAATCAAGGATAATGTTCAGCAGGAAAGAAAGGTGAAAGCCCAAAATGAATTACCTGCTTTTTTTAACCAAAGCCAGAACAGAGCAAAGATTGCTGCTTCCAAAGAATACATGCGAACAAACTGCATGAAACATTATTCATAAACAGCTGGCAAATGCATGTCAATTAAATAATAACCTGCTTGCAGACTTTTTCAGGGCAGAAAATGAAGCCACATTCACAAAATAAATTATTCACTGCGAATGATTCACCAGCCATATACATTACCTAATCCTTGATCTCTTTTTTCCAAACAGAGGAGATGAATTTCTTGGGATTGTTTTTAGTGTCTGTCCCAGAAACTTAATTCTTTTCCAGGTTTTTATCCCTCATTTGGTTTCTATTACATTTTTCTTGCTTGTTATCTAATACTAATGAGAACTGTTTCCTTCCTGACTTATTCCTTTCCAGCAAAGTCCTTGTTAATTGTTGTCTTCTGTTTGCTAAAGTGACTTTCTGGGTCCTGGGTATTACATACTCTTTGCTGGTTCACCTCAACCCTCTTCATTTGCATTCTCAGTCCTCAAGACAGACTGAATGGACTACAGTCACTGGTAAGTGACATCAGTTGCCACTCATTTGTCAAGTAATGGCAGAATTGTTGTGATAAAGGCTTTTCCAATGATGCAGAAACACCACATTAAAATTTGTGCATGCTCCAAAATGTTTTAAGGTATAAGTGATAACGATGTTTTAACTGCATCCTTTCACAGCAGGCTGGATTTGTCATTCTTACATGTTAGTCTTTTACTCCTCAGCCAAATGGGTGTGGAGTGCTTCCAGATCAGAGTGGCTCAGAATGGTTCAGTTTTGTGTTTACCATTCACAAGAGTAAATGACAGAACACCGAGTAGAGCCACCATATGCAAAATTTTCAAAGTGCCCAAGCTATAGAGAGCAGGAAAAGTCCACAGCCCAACTTCTGAGGCAGCAGTGCTATTTAAACAATATACACAAGATCTGGTACTACTGCTGGTTTGTAGTTAAAATCTTCTCTGTTCAAAGCCATGGAAACATGCACAGAAGCTAAGCCAAGCTTAACTGCCAGGCCAAAGTGTGATGATCCTGCTTATTTCCCTCAGTAATCATTTCTACAGCCATTTGTTTCTTAGTGTGTGCTAAGAGAGGAGGATAGCACTTGTGATCATACCTTAAAAAGCCCCTTTTACCTATTTTGATTTTTTTTAAGGAGGAGTCTTCCTATATTCAGTTCATAAACTGAGTAAGAAAGACCCAACAAACTGAAATGCTGAAGCTGCATTGACTTCCTCTCAAATTATCAATTATCTACGGTCCTGGAACAGAAACGTTCTGTTGTTCTGGTAATAGGCTTTATACAAACGTGAAACACAAAATTGCAAGCAGTAGAAGTGAGTGACGGTTAGCTTAACCACATCTTCTCTAAATTGGTGACACAAGCCCTGGCCCTAAAAATAAACATTGGAATTGCGGCTTTGGTTTCAGAGACATAGCTCAGTCAATGGCTTTGGAGCATGTGAAGAAGAAGAAAAATAATCTCTTCTTCCAGAAAAATGAGAAAAGCCCCTCAAACTGTCATAGTTTAAGCTATTCTAGCCTAGATAGATGCAGCCACAACAGGAAAAACTTCCTGTTGCCATTAAAACTTTTGTTGAAAGTTACTGAAGGCCAAGGTGATAGGCACAGCTTGCAGTTGAAGACCAGAGAAAAATTGCTCCAGAAGAGCTGTGAGGATCAAAGTAATTTACTGGTCTGTCCTCAGCCAGGCACTGTACTTGAACCATCACAAGGCATGGTCTGAAGGATTTTGCTCAGTCAGGGTTTGTGTGACCGGCTTGCCAACACTGGTTCTGTGTTACATGCACTCATCAGCCCATCACCAATGAGGCTCTAAGGTTCCTCCCATGCAACACCAGAGCATGGGAGCTGCTGGAAATTATGTGTAGACATTTGTGTCTACGCCTTTCTGATTACACGTATTGAGTTGTTGTTGATTTGTCTGCATGTGTCAACAATTGGCTTATAATTGAATTATTTTCTGCACCATTAACTGATTCCATTCTCTGTTGAGGAAGTTATGGGGATACCAAAGAGTCCAATAGCTGTGTTGAAGTCCCCAGACCGACCATAAACACTTTGGAGTACAAGATAAAACCTCACCCTGTGCCAGGGAGATTTCCATGCAGAGCATAGGCATTGTAGCTTTGCTCTGTTACGGGAGAGGAAGAAGATAGGCCTAGTTAACAACAACCAGCTCTTAATAAGTTGAACTATTCTGTTTCACTGGAGAATTTCCATGTTTTCAAATGAGGGGAACACTCACTTTCACCCTCCTTGGTTTTCTGCATCTAGAGAAGACGGTGTGAGAAAACAGCAAGAAAGGAAAAAAAACCTACTGCTCCCTCTGAACCAGATGTATTCAATTTTGAAATGTCCTTACATTCTTTTCAGTGTGGTCACCACATTCATTGCATTTCTGGTTTTCACCAAGAAAGTATCCCTTTGGAAATTTTTCGATCAGGCCAACTATAGATGGAGTAACAAGTCTGAAGGCTAGTTTTTTATCACGTGTGTTATTAAACAATGGGGCAGCCCTGAAAAATTGGGGCTCTTTTACCCCAGTAATGATGTGGAGTAGGGAACTTGCAATATTGAGGAAGACTAGGCTGCTGAGTCAAACAAAGCAATGGTATGTGGTGACCTTAGCTGTCCACATTCGTGCTGGGCTAATATTAGGGGAAATTCTCTGCATCTGAAAGAGCTGCTGCATAGAAAAGCTGTTTTTATGGCACAGCTCATTTTGACTTGATAAGCAGTTCCAGTTAAATAAAAAACAATAGTAACTACATTATAGTTCAATTTTACCTCAGCAAGTGAAGAGTCATACCCCAAAACTACATTGTTAACAGTGAACTTCAGACAGGGGGATTTCTGAAAATGGAGGAAGTGGTTGAGAAAGACCCTAATGTCAAAAACAGGGAAATTAAAAACCTTAGACTCAGCAGGGGGACTGAGTGCATGCCCTGCACAACCCATAAGAAGAGCTACAGAAGGTATGTGGCTAAATTGGAAAGGAAGCAATGGACAAAAAATAAAACAACACACATGGGATTAAATGGTAGAGTTCAAGAGGTTATTCAAACCATGCTGGTATGCACCAGAAAATGGAAATCTGAATCTAGTGTAGCTGAAAGAAACAGCATAAACAAACATAGGTAAAGTCTAAAGATAAAAATGAGAGGAATAAAATGAGAGAGTGAAGAGAGCAAGCAAAAAAACAACACTTAAAAAATACATATAACATAAAAATGTCTTCCCATGTGTTAAAAAGCTGAAGCCCAAGAACAAAACGTAGTGTCTGACTGTTTCCTGGGAAGTCAATGCATCAACTCAGTTTAATGAAGACACAAAAGGGAAAGATTTTCTACTGTATTTTCTTGACTCTGTCTTTATCAGTGAATTCGGTGGTGAGATATCTGCCCTAGGGCTACTCTTTGCAGATACTGAAGATGATGCTCTGTCAGAGTTTGTCCACAAAGGAAATAGTGGGACCAGGAGAACAAATATATTTCAGAATGAATGACACAGTAGGCCAGGTACTTCTCTATCTCTTTCTATGAAGTTAGTATCTATGTCCAAGAGCTTATCAGCAAACACTGAAAATTAAACCCAGCACATAACAAATCTTTTCCATTCCTCCATTAGACATAGGTACCACTGGAGTTATCATGGTCATGAGGTATCATGAAACTTAAAAGACCTCATCTTGAAAAACATTGAGCTCTTACACTGATACAAAGGTAATTAATTCATATATTGGGAGGGGAACTTTATTCACTTCATATCCATCTGAGCATGCACTGGTGATTAATTGGCATGGGTGGAAAGGAATCACAGAACCATAGAATGGTTTGGGTTGGAAGGAACATTGTAGATCACCTTGTTGCAATCCAAAATTTTCACATATGCAGATGCTATAAATAATCACCACAGGATTTTATGAACTCCCTACAAATTTCTTAGTGTTGTTAGGTACAAGATAGTGCTGAAAGAACACTGCAGCTCTAAATCAGCTTTGTAAAATGCCTGTGGTCCTACTCCTGTGAGAAAACTTGAGATCTGCCTTGAGATCATTGGTATCTAAGTGATAGTGCTGCTTCTGTCTCCCCATCAAGCATGAATTTTGTGCAGGTATGCAGAACAAAGTATCCCGAGGTGTGACTGAAACACATCTACAGTGTTTTCTGAAAAACTCTATCTGTACTTGCTGGAGGTCACAGATGAGTTTTTAGAGCTGTCTGGTGCAAATCGCTCTGTTGTGTACTACAGATAGCTGAATTCTCTAGTAATCTCTTTTTGTGCTTAATGAAAATGAAACTTGACTAGACAAGAGACAGTAAAACTTGATGGTAAAAAGTGCTAAGGAAGCAGAGTTTTTGAACTCCTCCATACCCACATTTACCCATTGCAGACATACTGTTTGATGACCCCTAACATGTGATAAGAGCTCTCCTGACAGTCTTGTTTAAATTAGCACTACACGCTGGAGCTCTTTGCAGTACATCGGTAAGCTCTCCTATCTGCCATGGGCATTACTTTACCTTTAGTGGTGGTTGTTCTGCATCATACTGGTCCCTACTTGCTGGCATCCAGTGAGGGAATTCACAGTGAACAGTCCACGTGCTGTAACTGCAGCAATAGGCCCTGAAAATACCTAGATAAAGATACGATTCAAAATCTCATCCAAGAGAAGCCTTTGGGAACTGAAGACCCAGATCCCACTGACCTGAACTTCAACTCCCTGAGACTCCTTTTAAAAATTTAGTCTAAATTTCAGCCAGCCAATACCAGCTAAACACTGTGGGGTTTCTTTCAACACGCAGGACTAAGTAATAACAGACTGCAGGGGTAAAAGAAATATGTGGCCATGGTGGTCTTCATTTTTCCAGGCCCTGTGATGAGAAGTCCATGAAGTTTTCAGATTTTTGGTCTGCAGGATGCTTGGTTCTTTCTTTGAGTGCCATGCACTGCATCAGGCCCATTATTATATGAAGAAAGCAAAATCTTTTGTAGTTTCCCCCTGGGTTTTGTCTCTGAGATTTTCCCAGTTGATCCACTTAAAATTAGACAGCAGTTTCTGTGCCGCTGCTCTGGTTAAGGAAGTAATCTTTTCTGTATAAGCAATGACATACTTTAAATACTTCTAGGGTGTCTCTGTAAGCTGTTGAGCTGTTTCTAGCACTTATTTTAAATTCTGCATGAAAGGGAATTCCCAGCTGAGTTACGGTTTTACCACCTAAATTAGACCTTCAAGCAGATTCCTCATCTGCAAGCGGAGGCTTCACCTCCCAGCAGCCTGACACTAACCAGTACACTCAGAACCGGGCACTCGTTTTTTCACCGAGCACTGTTTACCTAATTAAGAGCTCCTCAGTAGTCCCCGGTTAGTTAATTGTGTCATTAGCAGCAGTTTTGACATGAGGAACAACTTGTGTCTGGAGGATCGGGCTGGCTCCTGCTCTCGAAGCCCAGCGGAGCATCTCCCCAGGGAGCCAGCGGCCGCCTGCCGCAGTTTGTACAGCGCACGTTGGAGTAATTGGTCCCCCGAGGGGCTGCCAGTTCAGCTGCCAGTGGGGATTGTTTTGTCTTGCGAATAAAAAGCCGAGCTGCCACGGCTCCTCTGCTGCATGTTAACTCGTAGCTTCTGTGCATGGTGGCTCGTGTGAGGGATTAGAAGTGGGGTGAGCAGTACAGCTGGCCGCGTTGCTGCTCGGCAGCTTGTGGCAGCGTGAAATTGTCAGGCCCAATCGAAGGAGCAGCAGAGCCAGTGTACTGGCGTCTCCACCACCTCACAGCATGGCGGACCATGCTCAGGCGCTGAGGGGTTGACCTGCTGCAAGGTGACAAGGGTTGGTTCAGGTGGGTTAGAGCATGAGCGGTCTGGGATTCCCACTCTGATGGCAGGAATGCTGCTGCTTGTGCTGCTGTTACACGTCCTGAGTTGCTGAGAAGAGTCTCTCTGTCTTGGCGATCAGAGTCTTTCTTTCCTGGGCATCTGGCTGGCACAAACAATTCTCTCCTCGCTGGCATGCCACCCACTCTCCCATCACTTTCCACTTAAACACACCTTATCCAGGCAGCCCTGGGTGCATGCACCCCTGCCCTTACAGCCACAACGTACCTAGGAGACTCTGAAGAAGGGAAAGAACAGTGCAAGCACACTTCGTAGGACAGAGATCAAGAACATTCTCCCTCTAAAATTAACAGAGAAAAAGTTTCAAAATTATATATATAGACTAAGAAAAAAAATAATAGGAGAGCACAGCAGATTTTTGGAACCAAATGTTCTTATTTTGTCTACTTTCTTTCCCCTGCCAAAATAGAGATGTTTCACTTATGCCTGTGTATTATATCCCATTTAATATAGCAGAAAGTTTCAATCTGGAGCAGCATCCCCTCCCCCTAGAGAGCAGGTCCAAACCACTGCCTCATCCCTGGTCTGCAGTGCTGTGCCTCCTTCTCTGAGCCACTACAGCTTGAATCGGTACTTTTTGTGGTTTGAGATTTGGCACGAGAGAAAAGATAAGAGCATTACATCCTACCTCAGGGAGGCATTTAAGAGTTGAGGAAGATACAGATGTGAGTATTTGCAAATTAGGGTTGGCATGGATACAAGGTCTTCCAAGCCTCACTGGGGCAGAAGCACATGCTCAGCCATTTGGAGGAAGAGATCTTGCCTGGGGTCCAGGCAAGTGTAGCACTACCTCTTTCTGAAAGTGTAAAACCAGCAACGTCTAGTCATACAAAAAGTACAGCAGTCAGTCACTGCACATGTAGTGGCAGGGTCTATAGGTATGTTAAACCACAGTGTGTTTCAATGATTATTTGGGAACGTGAGGGAAGGGAAAAATGAAGAAGGAAGGGTTTGGCTTTTTAAAATCAATATACCTATTAGGAGGTAAATGCATGTTTAAAAGGGAGTGTTCATTTAGCATCATTAATAGACTGACAGGTTGGCAATCCCTCCCATCTTGCAAACTGTAGGAAAGATGCAACAATGACTGCATGACATTACATAGAAAATAATATTTTTGATAACTACCAAATTCTAGAAAAAAAATCAAACCATTGTATTTGCTTGTAATAAATATTCTGTATATTAATATAAAAATTATTCTTATCTCTTGATACATAAGCCTGAAGTCAGAAAAAAGTTAGCCAATATTTTCCAAAAAGCAAAGGCTGCATGTAAACAGACTAACATAAGGATTAATAACATTTTCCTTCAAAGTGGTAAAAACAAGTGTCTTTCTGAGTTCAAAGCAGTCCTAAACAAGCCAGACATTTGACAAAGCAGGCCAAGCTGTCCAGTTTGAAGATGTAACAAGATTTTAATGTCTAGAAAGCTGGGAAAACCTTCAGAGCAGCTCAACATTACGCAATTTACAACAAAAGAGAAATGAGTGGAAAGACCCATAAGGTTCAGTTAAATCCAGGATTTAAAGGCATTTCATGAAAATCTTGCATAGTTTCCGTGGAAAGTAGTCAAGCAGGAACAAAGCAATTTTTATTTAAATTGATGAAAAGTTGTACATATTTAAGAAAGAAAACAGCTTTTACTGTGATAATGTTAGTGTCTATAGGAAACCAACCTGGTTAGTTCAGGGAGCCCCTGCAGAAATTTCAATAAGACAAAAATATTCACAACACATATTGTTTTAGTTTTCACTCTTAGTTTAATGTTAACTTCCCATTTTCCACAAATATAAACAGAGATCTGAAATTCTTGAAAGCAAGAGAAGAAACAGACTGCTAAAAACAAATTAAGCAAGGGACAAATTGATGTTCAGTCTTTGAACATCAGTAAAAAAAATGCAAGAATGTCTCTTGGAGTGACTTGCACATCGTTAAATATTTGAGGGGCTACAACAATTGCTAAGCTATGTTTCCCAACTCAAACCTAATGGATTGCTGCTTCTCCCAGTATGAGGAAAAAAGTCCCCATGGGAAGGTAAACTTCAGTCCTCTGGGTAGGATATGTTGAAAATCCTTGCTCTGATGAAACCGTGTGTTTGGTAATTCTAAAATCCCAAGGAAGAGTTTAATATAAATGTGGGAGCCATGGGGAGTGAGGTCAGCTGCCTGCACACTCCAGCACCGAATGGATAAGGAAGACTTCCTATTAACTCAAAGGGTCTCTGCTTCAGGCAGGGACATGCAGTGTCCCTAGGTTGACCTAGACAATCGCTCTGCAACAGAGAAGAGCCTCCTTGCACAATACTGGAGCCTGGGAAAAAAATGACTACTGGCATTTCACTGTCCTGGTTTTCAAGTTTCTTCTTTGCAGGGAGGGAACAAGCACTGGCTATTTGCTTCTTGGGCAGCGGTGAGTAAAGTCCTTTGTCTCCACCACGGATGCCTCTGTGACAGCATTGCTAGAGCCAGGCAGCTGAGTCCAGGAGGTGGATTATTTCAGCGAAGGGAGGATGGAGTTGTTGAATAACTTCCTGGTTTTTTCCCTGCAAACTGGAGACAGGATCCAAATCCAGAGCTCCCCTTGCCTAAACACGCAACCTTCTTTCTGCTGGCCAGTCTTTAGGAGAAAGCCTCTATATGAGAAAGAGACTAAGTGCTTTGAGTGTATTTTGGGGTGGAAGGAGGAGGGAGAGAGCAGTGGGAGGATGGCAGGGAGAAATAGCAAAAATTATAAAAAAAAAAACAACAAGGACCAACAACGCCCACTTGATCATGGAGGGCCTATGCTCTAGCTCCTGGTCTGACACAGGCTATCAGGCTATCACCCTGCATCTCCCATAACACAAAGGAGTGGGTGCACCTCCTGCCCAGAAAGCCAGGTCTGTGCAACACCCCTGCATCCTAGTGTCTCCTCTGGCTCTGGCAGATCTTCTCCAAGGTAAAACTTGATCAAAACTGGCACATTCCTGCCACAAGGTGATGTTTCTAGAAACAGGTACCCCCTGTCCCTCAAAGTCCAAGAGCATCCAGTTAGTAGGATATTCCCATTTGTTTCCCACTAGTAACCTGCTCTGCTGGAGCATGCTTACTGGAAGCAAGAAGAGCTGCTTTGCACAGGTAGGCATCCTTGGATCCCTCGTGGTTTGCTGGCGTCTTGCTTCTTGCTGTCAGTGGAGATAGAAGGTGATTTTACCATGCACTGGAGAAGAAAGCCAATAGACCTACTGCCAGCACAGAAGTTTTTATATGCTACAACAAAGTCAAATGGTACTTATAGCAGAAACGGGTCCCTTCAAAGACCTAGGCTGATGTCTGCCATCCAAAGTGTTCTCCAGCTCAGCCCAATTAGTACTAGGGAAGGATGCCTAAGATCCACACACATGTCTTTTCTTCCATCAGACGTTGGTAAAAGGGAAAAAGGCTTATCTCAGTTACAGTCTGTGCTTCAGACACCTCTTAAGTCTTCACCTAAGATCTCCATTAGGCTGTAAAGACATCTTCATCTCTCCTTGCCAGACCAGAATTTTATCAACATATTTTTTTATTTTTAGAGCTATTTCACTTTTTTTTTTTACACATGAAAAATTCCCACAAAAACCTAAAGGAAGCTGACTAATTGTTCCTGGGGAAGAGTGAAAGTCCTTAGAGAGAGCGTAATGTTTTTCCTCTCATCTTTTTCATTTGTGATCATCTTACATCACTACTAGTAAAACCAGCAACATATAAAAATACTAATGCCCTTTCTTTAATGAGTGGGAATCACCACTAATAACCAATTCAAAAAATCCCAAATAACAAGGGAGGCACAACAAGAGATTTTTCTTTTTTGGCATCTGGTCCCCAGCCTGCGTGAATTGGTGGAGCTGGCCTGATACAGCTGGAGGCCAAATGTCCCCACACTGCGGGAGCATCTGCACAGTGCCTGCCAGCATTCACAGGGTGCTGGTGTCGTGTCACTGTGGCCATGCAGGATTGTAAGCAGGAAAGACTCATTCTTGGGCTCTGTAAACCCTCTGGGTGTCAAGAAAAGGCAGCTGGTGTCCCAAAATCTGCTATGGGGAGCAGAGTGGTTTGTGTGTTTTGTGTTCCTCTTCCACAGGGGAGTGATTTTCTCTTTCCTCCCCCAGGGTAGAGCTGCTGCATCATCTTCCTGCAGCGCTGAGCAACAAATGTGAGGAAGAGGCAGTTGTCTATCTGAGGCTGTCCTAGCCGTCCTGGATGGGAAGGAGGAGAAGAAACCACCTTTTCAGGAGTCAGGAAAAGTCTGAAGCAATTGCATGAGTCACCTCACCTCCATCGAACCTCACTTACTGGCAAGTGTGATCAGTTTCCTGTGGGTGAAGGGTAATTTTATACTCTAAGCCAGAGCTCAAAACTTTCAAGGCCAGCTTGTGTTGACTTGAACACCTCAAGACCCCAGTGTCTCTGCTATTATTTCAAGCAGTCAGCAGCTGTTCCTGCTTACACTTCTCATCAATGGAAAAAAACACCCCTCCTCTTACAAATCCCCCTGCAAACCGAGACTGGGCAGCCACAGGTGCCAACGAGCATGCCTTTTGTGCTGGACTGAGCCTGGCTGGATGCCAGATGCCCACCAAAGCTGCTCTATCACTCCCCTTCTCAGCTGGACAGGAGAGAAAAAACATAACAAAAGGCTTGCGGGTCGAGATAAGGACAGGGAGAGATCACTCACCTATTACTGACATGGGCAAAACAGACTCAACTTAGGGAAATTTATTTAATTTGTTACCAATCTAATCAGAGTAGGATAATGAGAAATAAAACTAAATCTTAAAAACACCTTCCCCCCACCCCTCCTTTGTTCCTGGGTTTAACTTCACTCCTGATTTTCTCTACCTCCTCCCTCTGAACAGCTCAGGAGGACACAGAATGGTCTTGTGGTCAGTTCACCACATACTGTTTCTGCTGCTCTTTCCTTCTTAGTGGGAGGACTCCACACACTCTTCCCCTGATTCAACACTGGGTCCCTCCCAATGGAGACAGCTCTCCATGAAATTCTCCAACATGAGTCCTTCCCACAGGTGCAGTTCTTCAGGAACTGCTCCAGCATGTGTCCTTTCCATGAGGTGCAGTCCTTCAGGAACAGACTGCTCCAGTGTGGGTCCCCTACAGGACCACGAGTCCTGCTGGCAAACTTGCTCCAGTGTGAGCTCCACTCTCCATGGGTCCACAGACCCTGCCAGAAGCCTGCCCCAACATGGGCTTCCCCACAGGGTCACAACCTCCTTCAGGGCATTCACCTGCTCCAGCATGGGGTCCTCCATGGGCTGCAGGGGAACCTCTGCTCTATTGTTAACCTCCATGGGCTGCAGGGGAACCTCTGCTCCAGTGTCTGAAGCACCTCCTTCCTCTTCTTTTTCACTAACCTTAGCATCTGCAGAGCTGCTTCTCTCACATATTCTCACTTATTTCTCTGGCTGCTGCTGCATGAGGTTTTTTTTTCCATTTTCTTAAATATGTTATCGCAGAGGTGCTACACCTGTAGCTGATGGGCTCAGCCTTGGCCAATAGTGGAGCAGGCTGGCATTGGCTCTATCAGACATGAGGGAAGCTTCTGGTAGCTTCTCACTGAAGCCACCCTGGTAGCCCCCGCCCAAAACCTTGCCATGCAAACCCAATACACCTTTTAGTGCAGACACATATTAACCTAACCGGCACACCAACAGCCCAGGTTGTCTTCATCCAAGCTGCTGTTGTGCAGAGAACATCGCTGCCGTTACTGTTAATGTCTGTGTACATTTGGGCTGCAGACAGGTTTTCCTCACCTCTCTGCCCCCACTTTTTCTGCAAGGATTGCTGACTAGCCTGCTGACACCCTAGCAAGCTGAGTGTCCCTGTGAGGTGTGTGTAAACTTTCCTTGGCCTGGGTGAGGTAGAAGAGGAAGACAGGGCATGGAGCAGCTCGACAGAAATGAGCTGTTGAATCTGCAAGTCTGTGCAGGGCAGGCTGAATTTCAGCTCTGGGACATTGCTGCTGTTGCTGTGGTGCCACTGTCAGTGAGAAAAGAGGCAAAAGTAAAGCACCAGGGGACAGCCCCAGGTTCCCTACAGGGCCTTACTAAAATGAGAGGTGAGTACCATGCTGAAAACCCTGCCTGGCTGCAGTTCTTAGTCATTCACTTTCTCCGTTTTCCCCTCTCTCTCTCAGAAACGCAGATGCGCTGAGGTTGCCCACACATTATGGGAAAATCGTTAGGTTTTGTTAAGCCAACAAAGGAGGGCTGGAGGGAACAGGTGCAAGGTGAAGGGGGAGAAGACAAATATGTCACTCTGAGCCTGTTTCTTTCCTTCTTGTTCTTTTTACTAAAGTACTACAATTTAGCACTGAATGCTCTACTTAGCAGCATTACTCTTGCCTCTTCATTATTTTGCAATCATTGCCTATGTTAGTAATGGCCACAACATCCAAAACAACCCACAATGAAGTAAAAAGAAATAGAGAAGGAAGGAAGGAAGGA
>VXBJ01005132.1:86138-117261 GCA_013400055.1 Nycticryphes semicollaris
AGAAAGAAAGAAAGAAAGAAAGAAAGAAAGAAAGAAAGAAAGAAAGAAAGAAAGAAAGAAAGAAAAACAGTGAGAGTACAGAGTTTTTACAGTGTTTTTCAGCTCCCCGCTTCTTCCTGCAGCTCTTACCACCAGGTCTTCCCAGGGATGCCTTACATTTATTTATCTTATTCCACTCACAGAAAAGGAGTGTCACTTCTCTGACAGCCTTTAGCAGGGAAGCCCTAAACTGCAATGAGAGCAGCAACTCTATGGAAAGAAATCCATTTATTTGAAATAGTGAGGATATTGTCAAATAACTGTTTTTGAATGCATAGATAAGCATAGAGAGCTTGCAATTAGATAAAGGAGAGTGGGTTGTCCATCAAAATAGTAACAATTAAGTTTTGTGACATTTGCAGTGTCCCATATGTCTACAAAAAAATAGATATGACAACAATAAGACAAACATTTAATGAAGACTATAGCATAGCTGAAATATGGCTGTCAGTTTTGCCCAGAGTCACATTTGCTGTATGTCAGTGTCAAGCTGAGTGATGTTTATTCTAGTCTCTTCTCTTTTAATAGAGATACAGTTAGGTATAGCATGAAACTTGTGTCAACCAGACTGAAGGTATCACACTGCTTCACAATGGAATACAACCTAGAAGTCTGGGGGAAAGTTATTAGCAAAAGACATGCTATAGAAATATTTGTTATCCTCTGTTCAGTTAAAAGCAAATAAGCTATGTGTGGGACCCTCAGTGCAAGAAAGGGCCCACCCAGCACCCCTTCCCAGGTACCAGTAACCAGCTGTTGAACAGGGTCCTAACTGGACTGACTCAGAGGAACAGTAGCTCACATAGATAAAACAATTGATAATATGCATGACTTCAGGCAGGACACTCACCTTGTAGGGGTCTCACTACTCTCCTGCTCTTTATCACATCTCTCCAGGCTGTGAACTTGCTGGGCAGCTACTGTGCAAGTAGCATAACCAGGTCTGATCTCCACTGCCTGCATAAATATTAGCTTTTTGGTTCAGGGCAGCAGTGTGTTTTTAAGCAAATTTCTGTCTTGAACATTGTTTTGGTTCACAGAACTATTTTAACATATGCAAACTGGATTCCTTTCAGAAGAAGCTAACCTGGAAGCTGTGCCTCAGGTGTGCACCAAATGTGCCCTAATTCCTGATGGGTCATGAGAGGCTGAACCCCAGAGAAGTCCTCTCAGACAGCTTTGAGCCACATGCACAATAGAGGTGCTTGGTCCCGAGAACCAGACCCAATTTAGTTCAAAGTAAATCCCTCAAACTGCACATTGTGGATATGTGACTCAGCACCAAATGCTCTATCTACAGATACACTCTTACTGTACCAAATTACTTGGTCATATAAACATAGCAACAGATGTCTCCAGACACTACTGCATCTTGCCAACACAGCAAAAGGAGATCCAGAGTTAGAAGGAGAGAGGCAGTTTTTGGAGCATATGAAATTTAAGTTCTTTAGTGAGTGTTCCTGTATTTTTTTACCCCAAATTCACAGCTTTTGAATGTTGAAATGGATTGTGGCAATAAGCAGCTGTGTTTATTATATTAAATTGAAAGACCATAGCTGTGAGTGCAAGTGCTTGATAACAAAGAAGAGGGCAATCAACTCATTTTCCTTTATGTATATGTACTTATTTGTACACATGGTTAAATTCTATCATGTGAAAATTGATACAATTCACTCTGGTCATAAATAGAGCCAGAGTCCAGCAATCATGCAGGGATCAGCAGAACTTTTGTGCTATGTTCTATTTCAAAGTATCCCATCCTAGATGCTTGCTGTCCTCTGCCAAGGCCAAAGACTGCATTAGCACTCACTTTCATTACATCTCAGCCTCACGTACAAACAAAAACATCGACAGTCTTGGGTTTTGGCTTCTGGAAAGCGGCACTAGCCTTGAATGGGCTACAGTGAGCGGCAGCCACAGCAGGGAGAGGGAGTAGGGTCCCTGGGGCTGACTCCGTCACATCCATCCCCCATGCAGTCATTTGCACCTGTGCAAAGAGGGTGTCCAGTTTCAGTGGCGAGGTCTGACACGCAGCTTACATCCACTCACGCAGCTGTACGTGACTCAGCAAGGCCATGGCCACGCTTGGAAAGATGAATTCTCCCCTTTCCTTAGGCAAATAAAGAGCAGCAAGCGTGAGTTTGGGTGCTTATGCTTACATTCATTTGACTCCAAAGGTATTTTGAGCACTTTGGCCAAGAAGTCAGCCTGCAAGGTCTGAGAGGGTCGTTTTTTTGTTATTTTTACTATAATTCATGATCTCAGATGGGTCAATTACTGAATAGAACACCACCTTTGAATATTTGGATTCTTTTTTTCTTGTTGAAATAATGAATGGAGAATATTTCTTACTTTTTCTGTTTCAAATGTCAAAAAGTCTGACAAAGATCTTAGGAGCTGAGGCTTTCTGCGGACACGGGACTGAAAAGAAACTTGTGGGTCATTGTAGCTAGTCCTGCAAGTCTGTGTTAACCCCTTGCTGGGCATCCAGTTCATCCTCTCTGTGTCTCCACCCCTGACCACATTTCAGCAGTCATGCAACAGCCCACAGTAGCTATGTGGAGGGGTGACCCTTGGGGCTGTGGAGGGTTTGGTGAGAGCACCACAGTGACATTGAGGAGTCATGTCCCACACTACAGAGACAGGCTCTGGGAGACCCAGCTGGCCCCACTGATCTGACTGTAGAATATTCCTGATAAAGTGAGGTGGCAGCTTTCTTTGAAGGCATGTGACCTGATATTTGCTCCTAAAATATCTTTTTGGACTGTCTTCATGCCTAACATGGTCTCTTTCTATTCCACTAGGGAGAACTAAAGCAGGTCACTCAAAGGAGGGACTCATCCAGGAGGTATGTAGTTTGTACACAGTCATGATGTACTGTTCTTTTCTAAACCCATCAGTCTGTAAGGGTTTCATACAAGTTGATATGGAGAGCGAGTTTACTTTCATGATGAGAACATCATCTCTCTCTCTCTTAGCTTCAAGATTGCTGCAGACTACAGTGAGCCCTGAGCATGGAAGTGGTTCCTCACCATATGGCTACTGAATCACTAGTGTCTTTCTGTGGTAAACTCACTATTCCCTAAAGCACATAGAGAGGATATGTTTTGTAAACTCTTTGCTCTGACACTTTCTCAGTAGGTAAAAGTGCCTAAAAGACTTGGAGTAATCACATTCAGCTACTTGGAATTTACGGTTACTAGGGAGGAACATGTAATTGAATCATAAAAAGTATTTTCTCAGATACAGTCCTCAGGACTCACCTATATGCACAGGCAAATGCTCCTTTGGAAGAGGACTACCCTTGCTTCCCAAGCTCCAAAGCCACTGAGAGTCTTTCCCTGCGAGCTTAAACACGCTATTCAGCCCCAGGAATAGTCATATATTCACTGAGGACTGAATGGACCATGCACACATGTGAGAAACGAGGGGGAAGGTGCTGCAGCACCCCATCCATTCCTTTCATTTGCATTGGCCAGACACAGATTCCCATGTTATATGATGCATGTTAAAATATCTAAGTTTCTCCACCCATCTCATTCAGATCTGTGCTTTCTGTGCCCCTGAGGAAGGTTTGTTTTTAATTTGGATCTCCCACCATGATGACCTTTTCTTCAAAGCGTCTGAAGACATATTTTTGTTCTATCCCATTTCCAGTTCTCATTAATAGTTCTTAACTTACAAAGCATCTTTCATCCTTTTAAAACACTTTTGGCAGAGGGTCACAGAAACTGAGGCAAAGGGCTAGGAGAGAGGGGAAACATACATTATTGATTTGTTATATGAAACATCATTGGTTTAGAATAGGTAAAGACAGTTAGCTTGAATCATTCACTATACTCTTCATCTAACGTAAGTAAGTAACTTTCCAGTTATCCTGAAGTTGTAGTTGCTCAAACTTTGATGTAAATTTTCAAATGTGGTGGATGGGATTATTTGACGACAAGTATTTCTCAGCTTTTTCCCGCAGGAAATTTTGGGATCCTCTCTTCCCAGAGGAGAACAAATCATGCAATGAAAGAAAAGAAAAAAGAAAACCCAAAGTAATAGCTGGTATTTCTGGTGGAGGAACAGAGTGACTGATGTTTTCTTTTAACTTAAGAAACTGATTTTCTTTGGTTAAGAACAGGTTATGAGAGGCCCGGATCTCTTTAACAAGGGTTCCAGAAATCCATTATGAACAATGATGATCTGTAAGAAGATACGTTGAGTTTAAATAGGTGGAAACTCTGTCCTTTTATTGCTAGAGCTAGCCTTATATTCCAACTTGCAATATCATCATGTACTAATATAAACCACATGAGATCTGCAGCTGGAAGTTTTAGGTCAGTGCTTTGAAGACTATGAAAAGCTTCCCATTACTATTTAAAATATTTACACTGACTGTCACTGAGCACAACAGACCTTGTGTTCCCAAGGAACACCAGTTTGCACAGAGCTGCGTAGCCAGAAAATGCAGCACAAAAGCAGCACAGAGAGAGGGTGGAGTGGTATTCCCTGAAGCTGGGAGCAGAGCTGCATGCTTCTCAGCTGCATTTGGCCAGGAGGCATCAAGAGCAAAGATGTACAGTGGGAGGAGGGGAGCCTGTGGGTTGAATTCACAATCCTAAACCTGAAGCATGAGTGGGGTCCATTCATGGCCTATTCCTATTGGGGTCTCCACTCCATTGGGACTAGAAAAAAATGAGAGGGAATTATCTGAGGCCAGGTCTGCACATTTGAGTCCTTATTTCTGACCATCTGGCTACCTGGAGCACATGTATTCCTTAGTGGGCTAAGTGCTTGCCTTTCAGAACAAACTCCAAGGCAAGGCACACATTGTTCACGTTGCAGCGCTGTAAGTGTGCAGCCCAACACTGCAGGGTTTGCTCCCTCCTGCCACCATCACAGAAGCAGAAAGTTATCTGCTACAGCTTTTCTGAAAAAAAAGATAGCTCTACAGCACATGTGGTGGTGAGGCAATGCTCTGAACGGATGTTTCCAAGCCTTGAAAATTAATGTTCCTGAAATTGTTTTCCAGTGTTCGAGCTGTTCTCTGTAGATCCTTGTGTTGAATATTGGTCATATCATCTGATTACTGTGGTTAAAGATTCTGTATTTTGTGGTTATAATTGGGGTAGGCTCAGTAGCTATGTGCTGTGGATTCTGTGGTTAAACTGCACTATCTTTCTTGCTATCTTTGTTGGTAGTAATTTTTACTTCAGCTCTTGCTCCTTTCCTGCCACTCACCTACTTTTTTTTGCCACCCCAGATGGTATTCATATGCCCCAGAAGGTGTAACTCTTATTTGATACAGGCTTTATTTCCTTTATCCTTTCTGCTAATGAAGTGGGAGAACCATTGCCAGAGCTGGGGTACCCTTTCCAGGGCTAGTGTGCTCTTGCTAGGGTTGGGTGTCATGGAGCAGCTGGGTAAAGCCAGAACTTTGCAGCTGTTACCCGTGAACCAGAGCACCTGAGAAGCTGAAGAGGTACCTCTGCAAAGCCCATCCCACACCAGAGATACTTCTAATGCATAGAGTTTGGCAATGCCTGGTGAACTAAATGAAGCAATCATCAGGTAAAATCTGGGCCCACGTGATTCAGAGTTTAAACTGAATTGGCACACTGATAGTCCTAGGCTTTTAAGAATGAGCTGTTTGTTGGATGTGAGCATATGCCTTTTAATGCCAATTATGCCTTTTAAAAACAGCTGCTGACAGACCTGTTGATAGTTTTATTTCCCTTATCAGCTGGGAAAAATACGGTTCTGAACTGAATTGCTGTCTTCTCATATACAGTAGTTTAAGCTCATTTTCCTGAAAGCTCTAATGTGTGCACAGTGTGACTCTGCTGATGTTGGTTAAAAGAACCCTGTGATGCCCCTTGGCTTCTGAAGGAACTTTCCTCCACTGAGGGTTTTCCCAGGGAAAGGGCTCTCAGATCATTGTTTAACCAGCTATCCTGAGCAAGTCAGGGATGAATATTTATAACTCAGAACCATCTTGAATTCCTTACCTCACCAGGGTACTTGTCAGAACTAAGTCCTTCTAAATCCTCTCCCATTTCAAAACCTGAGGATTGTATTGCCATTATTAAAATGCAGGCTCACTTGTTGGTGCACAGATTAATTGCCAAGGTGTTGAAAACACAGTTGGTTAGTAAGTGCTGCATAACCAAAGTAAAACTTTGATTCCAGTGGAGGGCTGAGGATTTGATACATTGCTAGCACTCGAAGTGCTCATGGAATATCTCAGGTGCATGTGGCTACATTGCAAAAGAAGCTGGAGACTCAGTGCCAGGGGTGAAGTGGAGGACTTTGGAAAACACACGACTCTTGATACACATGTTAACACTGCCTACCACTTTGTAGCCAGGTTGTAATGCTCACAGAAAGTCGGAGGACCTTGACAAACAAAAATGTTGTCATATCTTTACCATGTTGCTCAGCGGTTATTTGATCCCTTTGACTTCATTCATATTTTGGAGGTTTGATACATTTAATAACATTAATTAAACTGAAAGGGTATTTAAAAAAGTGATTCAAAGACACTGAGGGAAAACTGTACGTAGACAGATTTCATTTTGCTCAAGCCTGGCTTAGAACCAGGAAGACTGTATTCATCATTTTACCACTGAATTAAAATAATTAAGGGAACCCCCACGCAGGGTTTGTACCCACTGAACTACAGCCAGCTTTTGAGGAAAAAATAAAAAATAATAATAATAAAAAACCCAAAAAACCCCCAAAAACATTTTCATTAAGAGTTGTAGCTTTGCTTACAATAGCCCAGAGACTGTAAATCTTCTGGGGAAGAATCTGGCTAGGTTTGCAGAGAGCTTAGCACAGTAAATCCTCAATTCTGATGTAAGTGCTACCACACAAGCATCGTAAACGTGATGGTGGCAAACGGCCTTTCTTCTTATTTTGTGGCACCCCAGGGTTGAGAAAGGGGAAGGACGAGAAGAAAGAGGTTTATTTTCATTATTATTTAGTTTGTGACTGGCAAATAAATGGCAAGCTTTTAGATAAAACACACCCGATAAGTATTTGATCTTTTGGAACCTCAGAAGTTGCTGTTATTGGATCCCTTCATTTGGTGACAAGGTACGTTTGTAGAAGGGCAACACGGTTTTGCATTTTGATTTTCAGCTTCACAAGGCAACAATGGAACAGAGTGCATTTAATTGCAAATTTGCATTTAAGAAAGGGATATGCAGCGTAAGGAGTATCTTCAGAAGCAGAAAGTGGATAGAGTATAATGCTTGCTGTCTGGGCCACTGTCCTCTGCCACATCAAAGCATTCACCTCAATACTTTTATTCACTTATGCTGACATCTCAGTTCAGCAATTGCACTTTGTTGCTCTTTTTCACAAGCCAAACAATGCACCTATTATGTTTTTGCAAGAGATAGGATAATTATCTCAACTGCCAGGTGTGAAGAGTGAACTTTCATAGGCCAAATTGCAGTGTGGTAACATGGCCAAAGTCATTTAAGGCTTTTGCTGTCTCCCTGCCTAACACTGGCTTCCCAGCTCTTGGTGTGGGGCTCCAGCTTGGCAAAACACTTGTGCACATACTTAACTTTAAAATCATGAGCCACCACGGTCACTTTTGAGAGGTTGCCTCACTGTCCTAAGCACCATCACACACAGGCTTGCTTGAATCAAAGCAGACTAAATACCGCCACTTACATAGTCCTTTTCTTCTGATGTTCACTCATGCATAGGGAATGGAAGGAAAGGGGGAGGTGAGGGCTGTGCATAGGCTGTAAATACAGTTGCGTGGGGTAGGCACACCCCAGGTAAATGTAAATAAGGGTGGTAAGACAAACTGCAGCAGCCAGGAGCGCGTTTCTGGCTTCTCCAGCCTGCTTTTCGGGCTGGTTTGGCACAACTGCGGTATGATCAGCACGCCAACTGCCCAGAGCCAGCCCAGTGAAGCACCTGGAAACATGAGATCAGCTTTCATTTTGAATAGGAAACATCCTTTTAAAGCAAAGGAGGAAGGCTCAGGCTCCAAGCTTGGGGATCTATCTGAACATTTTTCATGTGGTCTCTGACCTGAGAGATTAGACTGCATCCACAAAGACAGTCCAAAACCAGCTACAAAGCACAATTGTTCCCTCCCCAAGCATTTTCTAGTGTTATCTATCTCAGCATTATTCTTGTCTTAACCAGATAAGTGAAGAAATGCTTTTCCAAACTGAAGAATTGCATTTCTCAAGCATTGTATTTATTACTAAAGAAACAGGGAAATCATGACTCTTTTATTAACTTATCGGTTGTTCAGATCATTGCATGTAGTTTTGTGGAAATATTTGCACAGCATGTTGAAGATCAGGGATCTTAAACTAGGTCACTGCTAGGCTATTGACACTCCCTGCTAAGCAGCAAACAGGCAAGGGAGCTGCCATTGGCCACCAAACCACAGCAAGTCTCCAGGAGGCCATGAGCACCCTGAATATTGGCCACCACCCACTGATGAAAGCTGCCATGATCCAGTATGCCCCTTCCCTGCAGCCATTTGCAGGACTCGTGAGCCTGGTGATGTTTTTGAACCTGTTGCAGTTCTTGATGCCTGCTCAGTTCCCTGACTTGGTGCCAGCCCTGTTCCCAGCCCTCCCAATTGCCTGCTGGCTGTTTTTGCTCTCCCATCTACTTCAAACTACAACCACATTCCTGCCTCTCCTCTGGTCCTTCCTCTGTCCTCAGCTGCCTCCTTCATCCTGATTGAGACCCCGTGGTACCTCATAGGCTTCCAGGAAATCCAAAACCAAATGTGACCCATCTCTACTGCCTATAAATCTTCTATATGAAACTATCCCAAAGATCAACAAAGCCTAGCAAGCAGCACTCAGTGATTGAGCACAAGCATACCCTGTGGTGGCCAGGGCACAGTGCTGGGGACATTTGCTGGTGAACAAGATGGTTCTTTAGCCATTTCTGCAGGTGCTGCCTGCCACATCCTCAGGATGCCATTGCTTCTAAAAGATGCCACATAATTTAAGAACGGTCATGGTGCTGAATTACTGAAAACCTTGTTTAAATACCTCAGGAGAAGCCTGTGAAACAGCAACAAACTGCAGCAGCTGGTGGCTTGTCAGGCCAACAAAAACAAGCCGAGTGACAGTGCACCAGTATTTTTAAACTCTAATCTCTGCTGTCTCTAATTCTGCAGTGATAGACAGGATGGTGCAAGGACTAACTTTTGTCCCAGTTCTCAAGAATTTACTATTGCATTCAAAAAGAAAAACACAAAGAAAAAGCTGTTTTACCAACAAACTATTTTTGAAATATGAGACTGAACTCTGAGGCCAAATTGTCTGTATTTATTTTAGAACATTGAAAATAGTGTTAAAAGTTGCAGACAATAGTCGAGAAAAGAGTTTTGTCCTAACTGAATTTACTCAAATGGCATCATTTATTCAGGCTTCAAGCTAGAAAGAATTTAAGCATACGCTTAAGATCATCTCTGTTCAGGACAGTAGTGAAACTCACAATTAGCTAGACACAAATGTGATTTAAACACACTGAGAACACTTCCCTGAACCTCCACTGATTTTCATCTTCTGCTTCTCCATGGTCCAGGAACAATTTCCCTATTGACAAGATAGCCCAAACATTTGAGACAAGTCCCCATAAGCAAAATCTAAGATGGGACTTCCTTTGTTTCATGATCCCACTTCACGCTGAAGCAAGAAACACTTTTGCCTTGTTTAATTTCTTTTCCCTCTCCCTCTTGGAGATCAACATTTACACTTGAAGCAACTGATAATTACACAGCCATGCAACTGCTTACAAATGTCTCTGTGGTCTGGGACTGATTGAAAATTACCCTGGCAATATATTCAACGTCAAAAGGAGCAGCCATATATGATGGGGCTGTGGGATCAACAGGGTGCATGCTAGCAAAATCATAAGTCTTTGAAGAGATACACAAGTGTTCTCCATTTCTTCAATGTGGGTTTTGGGGAGGGGGAAACATTTTTTAAATCCACTTTCACTGTGGTTCTCTTTGGCTACATGAAAGCTCAAGAAATTTATTTAAGGTAAAAAAAACACTTCTATGATTTTCCAAGTGTTGTTTTTTTTCAAAAGGCATATGGGAAATTTCTCCTCCCTGTCACCTATACAAACATGAAACAAGAAAACATAAGCACTATTTTAACAAGCTCCTGGGAAAACTTTAAATTAAGCTGGGATGAGGCCAGGTGGACCAAAAGAAAGTGCTTATGCTGGATGCTCAGCCGAGAGCCCAAAGAAAACAAAGTTATTTCCTTCATGAGCTGATGACTCAGAGGACTGGCAATGACATGGAGGACATCACGTACAGAAGTGCTGTTGCTACAGACAAAGTGGTGAATAATAGCCTTAAAGCAAAACTTTCACAGCAAGTTCATTGGCTGGCATTCCCCCAAGCTTCATCAGAGGATGTGACCGTCCCGTGCGTGGCTTGCTTCCCAGCTGGCCGCCTGTCTACTCCTCTAGAGTGCCTGCACAGCACCTGGTGAATGGCCAGTGAAGATGGGTGAAGTGTTAGCACTGTGCATGTGGGGTGCCACACAGAAGCTCACATGGATGTTTTCAGTGCTATCCTTCCCGAATAAACACAGGAATTTGGTGGTTAATGTTGTTAATCCAGCCCCTAGATATGATTAAGTGTAGAGTGACCCATACACCCAAGGGAACTAAAGTCTATTCTTCAGTGTGCTTTGTGCACTATCTACACTTTCTTATAGCACTAAAAACATGCCATAGAGATGCTACAGAAATGTCATTTCTCTTATAGCTGGAATCTTCCTCCAACTAAAACACACAAGTCAAGGTGATTTGGGTGATTTTTCCACTTAATTAATAGGGTCGTAATGTCATCATGGATCAGTACAGGGGCCACTCTGCTCAGTAACTCATTTTCAGTATTGGCTACCAGCAGATGCTTTGGGAACGCATGTAAGAAACAGCCATCTAGAGCAACTATTTGCCTGGTATTACCTTTTCAGTTTTTGTCATGTAGAGATTTGCTGCCCTAAAGATTAAGCTTGGCTTATTGCATTCAGTGACAACTGAAGGACCTTGAAACCATATTTAATTTTTTTTTTTTTTTGAAAGACTATACCCTCTATGTCCACTTTGGTCTCCACAGCATTTGGTAAAAGTGGTTATGGTTTCCACAGCAAATTTTTCAAGAAGAGACACATCCTCATTATGTTTATTCTAAGTCCATGTTTGTCACTGTGTATCTTCCTCTTCCTGAGTTGCTACAAGGAATAATCTCTCTGCCATCACCATCTTCACACAACACATTATTTGATATGATATCTTGTCTTGTACCTGCGCTGAGGTAATGATGTCATCATTATAATAAGCAGCAAGCTGGACTTAGTGGAAAACAAGCTGCACACTCCTGAGTTGTTGCAAATGTATTGCCTCAGTTGTTGAAGTTAGGCAAGAGAATAAAAGCTGCAGAAGGATGGGCTTCTTTTCCAAGGGGGTAGGAAATATTACTTTCCAGTATGCATTAAACCTCCTACAAGATTTAACTGATGCACGTTTTGCTAACTTCAGGTGTAGTGTTAGTCCATGATAACATGCAGTCCCGTGTGGTTTTAATACAGAAGATAACGCAACCAGGTCTGTATCTCCAACTCAGAAGCAAACCCAGCCATCAATGGGCAGAAGGCACCACACCACATATCTTGCCTATGTTTTCCACCTGCATGGGAAGTCCAAGAACTCAGACAGGCTGCCTATGTGGCCATGATGGGCTGGCCCCTGGCTTGGGTGGATGTTGAAATGCCACCATGGCCTGCAGCAGCAATACCCCCCAGGATGCTACTGGGGGCTGGAATGGCACCTCTGCAACATGGCAACCTGTTCCCTCATTGCCACCATGGTTAGAAATATGTAAGAAGAATGTTGTGTTTTACTTAGATGATGAAGGGAAAATACACCACACTGTCATTTTCTTCCTGGAAAAAGAAGAAATGCAAGATATTTCCTCTATTACTAAAGAACTTGAACAGTTTTCTTGCTAACCATGAGAGCTAAAACCTTGCAGGACCAGACCAGGAACCAGGAGACCATACCTAGTCCATGCTCAAGCAGCACCCCAGTTCTACATCTGGACAAGCACTAGTCATGTACCTCTCTGCTTGGTTGCAAAATGACAAAAGTGTGTGGAGTTTGGGGGCTGCTCAACCCAGAGGTGCCTTGTTCTGGACCATAATGAGTCAACACAACTACCCACTGGGGTAAGCATAGCTCAGGATGAGTTTTCTTTTCATAAAGATAATGACTTATGGAACCCAACGCAGATTCCTCCCTCTGTGGTACTTGTTAAAGAGGTTCCCAGGTGTATGAAAGCTATAGTCAGACATCTGCAACCTCAACACATCAGTTACTGACACATATTGAAGACAAAAATATGAACAAAAAGGCCTCCAGATATCCTGACGTCCATGTCCTAGTTCCCTTTTCTTTAGAATTTCTCTCTCTCCACCCTCTCTTATGATAACTTTGGCTTCCTGATGACGTTTCTACAACCCAGATTGTCCCTTCCCAGCCTGCCCTACAGGACATTCTCCTTCCTCTAGTCTTCAGGGAAACATATTTGTCAAGATCCCACCCCTAGGCCCCCACAAGCAAACCCACAGCCCCGCATCTGATCTGAACCTGCTACTTTCTTCTGTTACAGCAGCTAGGCTACATTTTGGGGGCTGAATTTTTACTTTTTTTATTCACTGGCAATTTCCGTTAGACAAATTGTAAACTTATTCTGAATCAAATCACTTTGATGAATGAGTATGAAACAAAAAGCATACTTTCCACATTTTTCTGAAACTGAACATATAGTTTAGAAATCCTTCAATTGCTTTTTAATTTATGTGATGTAACACAAGTTATTATGTGTAACAACCCCCCCCCCCAAAAAAAAAAAAAATATCAATGAAACGTCTTGTTTTCTACTATTTTTTCCAGCTTTTGGCCAGCAAATGCACAAATCAGTCATTTGGTGGCTTTGAGAGTGAAAAAATATGACAGTCAAGTAGAAAAAAGTACCCAGAGAAAGGTAAGAAGACACTTGGATAGACATTTATCTTGAACAGAAAATATATGAAAACCTAGTAAGTTACTCTTCTTTCTCTCTCTCACTAGCACTCAAACCAAAGACAATACAGGTAGAAATAGATTAGAAAGGAAACCCAAAAATAAAATAACATGAGGGATCCCCTATGGTCATTAAGTCAGATGTCACTTACAGATTTTTGGAAATTCTCTACCATGGGATACTAAGAAAATCAGCTATCTCAAGCCAACACCTCTGGAGATCATTGTAGGAGTAAGGAAGTGAATTTCCCTTGAAAAGGAAGTGTATTTTCCTTGTAGAAGCAGCACTGTGGCAGCAGTCAGCTGATTTTGGGGAGAGAGAGAGGAGTAGATAGGTATTCATCACCCCAGTTCTAGAGACAATGGACTGGGGGAGTCAGTAGTGTCATCCTGCCTGGAAAATACAGATCCTTCAGCTGTTTATAGAAGAAGTATCCACGGCATGACACTGATCCACATAATTTCTGAAAGCTCCAGGGTTTGCCTTTGGATCTGTGATTTAAATAACAGATGGGTAAAATCACATGTAACCAGGCAGCTCCCTAGTGGCTGGATAGATGTGGATGTTGGAGAGCATATGATTTTCCAAGCTAAGGTCAGCACTAACCTGAGCTCAATTTTTCCTCCAGATCTGCTTTTTCTAGTGCTATCATGCAGCTTAATTTTTTTGGCTTGTTCCATCCCCTTCTGCTCAAATCACACCCTGCAGAGGATCCTTCCAATGCAAACAGGAGAGGCACACTGCTCCAGAGCTCCACCATTTCTGGAAGATGAGAACATACCTCTGTGAGGTGTGGAAACTGCTGTCTGCCACATTAATGAAGCCAAATTGCAGAAATGTGGAGTATAAATCTGATGGTACCATCTGGCCCTTAGCATACAGGAGATAAGCACTCTGGTTTGTAAAGATTTTATTAAAGCCATTAACTTTGGAAACTACTCACCAAATAAAACTGTTTATAAATGATACATAAAAAGCTTTTGGCACTTTTTTTTTTAACTTGTGAAATCTGCTACTATATGTAATGTAGCTTTGGTATATCACATTTAACTCCTTTAATGGGTTTTATACTTTTACTTTATGTATTTATGACTCTTGGATCTGGCTAAAGATTAGAGGCAAACCACACCACAGACATAGAGCAGGGGGTGGGTGAGCGGGGAGGAGGAGCGAGTGGATTTCTCTAGCGAGACTCAGATCTTATGAGATGGGGTTAACCTGATGACTATGGTGGGGGCTGGCAGTCAGCAGCGCCCACTGGGATTCCACCTCACTCCAAAGGAACATCCTCCTCTGGAACGTGCTGCTCCATCAAAGCGCCCATCCAGCGGTGGCTGTTGGGGATGCGTCAGCAGGTGAGGCTGCAGGAGCGAAACCTGGGGGGCTTCCTTCCAACGCGGTGCCTTGTATTAGGCATTTGAGAGTCCCTTAGTTTCTTGCTCCACTTTAATCCTGTATATTTTGTATATACACAGGTGTATATTTACGTCTTGAACGCTGAGATGAGAACACCAAAATATAAAATGGGAACGCCCAAACATTTTTCACACGAAACATACTGGGCAATATTTCAGTGTCCTCTGTGCAGTGGAACTTGGGTTTTAAATTATTCCCCAAACTCAACAAAATTTTAAGGAGAATTTCAACTGAACTGTAATTTCTGTGCTGACTGATTTCTTGTACACCTCTCCTGCAACACACAGGCAATCCTAATTTCCATTCCCCTAATTTCCACCAAGGAAACAACTGTGCAGGTATTTTAAAGTGTACCCCAATTGCTTTATGACTGCAAGCCATTCTGTGCTCCACCACAACTTACACCCTTATGGATAACACCTAGGGACACAACCACTTTCCTACTGCCTTCACCAGTTCCCAGTGTTTTGGTTAGCATTCAGCAGGTAGAGAAGAAGCAATGGGCTGATGAGCTTTCTTAATTGGCAAAAAAAAAAAAAATGTGCAAACTGATTGTACCTAGCCAGGTCTAGTAACTGTATAACAAATATGTATTATGCTAGAAAGAGTAGACTCACAGGCGCCAGGAGTGAAACATTATCCTTTTCAGACGAAGTCTCAGACAAAGATCTTTATCTCAGAATGATATATGGGATATATTTTTGAGATGACTCCACATAATACCTTTATTATTGTTGAAGTTTAACAACTTAAAAGGGAAAAAAAAAAAAGATCATATTTGTCCTTTGTTACTTACCCAAATATGGGCAGGAAACTTCCGATGGGGCTAGGCTTATAAAGAAAAACACCATTAGCCTGAAATAGCACCAATATTTATAGCATGGAGGGGGGATATATGAAGAAACTGTAGAATTGGTATGAAGAGCCAAAACCTGCCCTCGGTTGCAGACTGCTAATGCAACTCCATTGAAATCAGAACAATTGCTCTGTGTGTTCTCAGGTTTGCCAGTGATGGAATATGGACCACAGATTCTTACAAAGATGAGAAATTCAGATTAAACTGAAAATAGTATAACATTATTAATCATAATTCTTCAAGATAAAGTTGATGAGGATCAATTTTCAGGAATCTCAGAACCATCTCAGAGCATTAACACTTTATGCTCCACTGCCAGGAAGGGAAACCAGTTTTAAGCATGACATCAGTAGTGTCCCTGGGAGGGAAATGAGCTAACCAGGCTTGGAGCTTTTTGGTTCTTCAGGAGCATCTGCTTGAGGATGGACAAACTTTCAGGAGAACATGCTACTTAATGGTCCTTATCTGGAGGATCAGCAAGACAGGGAAGGAGTGTACCAGTGGTCTTTCCTTGCATTGGATAAGGAGGGCAGGCTGGTTGCCTTCCCACAGCCCTCAATAGAGGGCTGGCTACAGCCAACATCACACTGAGGGAAATGCACCTTAGCACAAGCCTACCACACAACCCTTGGCATCTGTGCATCTATTTGGTCTTGCTCTGCTCTTTTGGCAATCACAGGACATTCCGTTGATGATAGTTAACATCTGTAGACCTATTCTGCAAGATCCCATCCCACTCAGTGTTGCACATCAGACAAGGCTGTGTGGGCACTTATCCACCACGGACTCTTTAATATCAAGGACACTACTAACAGGATTCCTGCATTTGTGTGCCATCCATGTTCCCCAACTTGCCATGCCTTTTCATGCCATGCCATGCCATGCCATGTCATTTGGAAGTGCTGTTATTTTTCTGTTTTGTGAGACTACTGCTGGAGAAACATGGTGGGAACACCTATGATGCACATGCCTTCCGCTGCTTGGGGGTCTTCCAAAACCAGCAGGATGTATTTGTTTTCCCTCAGATGCCAGCCATATCCTTCACAAGAAATGTCTGAAACAAAATCAGAAAAAAGTCCATATGAGTGAAATGTCACTAGGCTACATCTGATCATACAGGACCTTTAAACCACTTGCACTTTTTCAATAGTGGCCTGAATGTTGCTGAGGTGGGAGGCACATTGATGCATAGGATGAACGGAATCCTTTTGCCCAAGAGTGCCAAACATGCCTTGAAGCCCACTGTACTTTGCACTGTGGCTGCAAGGAGCCTGGACCACCAGTGTCTGCTGAGCCGTTGCAGGAGGACTCGCTCTTCCATATTTTCTGTACCCAGTATGAGACTGTTCCTCCCCTACTATTGGCTGCAGTGGCAGCCAACACAGGCACCACACCAGCACCTCCTGATGAGAGCACCTAATTCTCCATGGACAGAACTATCATTGCCCTCATGGGGGCCTTGGAGACCTCCTCTCCTCCTCTGCATGAGGGTGTTTAGCCTTTGTTGGCCTGATCACTCTGTTGTGAAAAAACCCACAGAGACATGTATGAAAAGGGTTTCTTTGGCTTTAAGATAATATGTAGGTTTCTTTAGGCTAAATGAAGCGGAGGGAGGCAAGACTGCATAGGTGGCCTGGCCAGGTCCAAACCACTAGCTGTCAGATTGCCAGCATGGCAAGTCCAGGCAGGGCTCCTCTGAGCAGCAGAGCCTGGTCAAAGGCTTCTGCTGCCAGCTGTATATGGGATAAGGCTTTTCACACATTATGCAGTGGTAAAGCGTAAAAGGTCCCCACTGGTTGGAAAAGCCACTGTGACTCCTTTGACTGTGAATGGTGCATGGTAGAGACAAGTGAGATGAGTTGGTTCCAAAAGCTGTTTCTTACCTTGGGGTGCCTTTCTCACATTTCACGCTACTGTTTTGCAGGCCTCTAAATTTGTTTGTGGGCATTTGACTTGTGGATGCAAGTGGCTGTGTGGGCCACTTCGTGTCAGAGACAGCACTGGGTGAAGGGAGCACAGCCCCTGGACAGGAGCACAGCCACTGTCTCTATTGCCTGGAGGTTAGTGAAGTATCTTTTCAGCCATGCCTGACTTTCCTTTCCAAAGACACCAAAATGTTTAACCCCAGATTTGATGGATCGAGAAGCCTAGTGTGAAACAGGGAGCAAACTAATCTAACAGTATAGAATTCAGCCTAAAGTATCTCTGCAGGCACTGGAAACTGAATAGCCAGTGCTTCCAAAAATACATCATTCGCCACTCATCTTCGGCAGCTAACACCCATCCCCTTTACTACCCAACTCTGAAAAATGTCTGCATTTGAGAAGTGGTAGTAACTGATGTGAACCTTATTTGAGAGGGGGGTGCAAGAAGGGGTGGGTAGATGAATGTATGTCTCAGTTAATTCTTTGTCCAAGTGCCATTAAAACTGTGTCCAAACATGGAAAGATGTGATCATGTGCTCTGGCAAGTGAATGCCAAAGCTGTAATACGTCAAGCCAAGAGGGATCCTGAGAAGCAACTTATGAAAGGCTTAAAATCTGAAACAAAAAATTCCTTAAAACCATCAATAGCAGAGAGTCTGCCAGAGCATCACGGGGGCTGACAGATGACCGCAGTGTGCACCACCAATTGCAGGAGGTGAGAACAGAGCTGGAAAGCTTTGTGTCCACTTTCCCTCACTGAGGCTTCCAGCCTGGAGGGCTTTCTTTGTGGGGGGAGAGATGAAACCAAAAGACTTTCTCAACATGAGGTGTCAGTAAGAATGAGCTGCAAGTGCTCAGGAGTGGAGCTGCTGAAACACTCACTGTCATCCATAATCTACTAGTTAAACCTGACATGGCTTTGCCCCAGGCATCACACTAGGAGCAGGGCAAGACAGTGGCCTGATCTTTTGTGTTCAAGATGAAAACTTTTTTCATGGAGGAGAAATGTAGCATGGGCAAGCACCATGGTTCTCAGCAGCAAAAGTAGCCTGTACATCTATTGAATAAAAGTAGCCCAGCCTTTGGTTAAGCTCAATTCTTTTCCATTTTGGGGGGACTGAAGGACTGGGGGATGTTTCACCCATCCCCAGTTACTCGTGAAGAGCATGGTGTGCCTTCAAGGTGGTAGCAGCCTCCATTCATATGTAGTGACTACTGCACAAATAGTGCATTTATAATGATGGAAGCAAAACAAAGAGGCTGGAGCTGGCCTTGATGAAACATGTCTTCTTTGCTTGCCATTCCATGCAAAAAAATACTTTGATCACTTTCCTGATAATCGGTTGGGTCTTGCTGGTGTTTTCGTAAGCCCAGTTCCACAGCATTTAATAGAGAGTGTGGAAGCACGCAAGCTTTAATTACACAGTTTACATTGCACCATATGTAGACAACTCCACCACTAAACTCTTCACTCTAGACACAAGGAACTCTTCTTTCTTTCTTTAGTCCTTATACTGTTGGAAAAAAACCCATGTGCCTTGGTGAGGATGAATGTGCAGGAAACTGGTGCATCATCATCAGCTCCTCCTTCACAGGTACTACACCACATGTTTTGATACACCTCTTTGATCCATGCTGTCTCAAAGCTGGGGCTAGCATGTGCCTCCTGGTGCAGCTCTGAGCAGAACAGTGATGAAACTACCACACGGTGAGTAACCAGGGGAAATCTTGTGCCATGGAGATAATTCTTAGAGGTGTAGGTTCTCCTTAGCTGTCTGCATCCTCTGGCTTCGTCTGAAATATGGTTAGGAAACATGACTGCAGCTCAGACGGATGTATCCAAGCAAGGTTTATGCTAAAAAGGTCATGCACTGGTAGCAAGGAAGCTATAACCTTAGGGTATGTACTAGGAAAAACCTCCAGGAACACTGAACATCTGATGTTGAATCCTCTGCTACAAAGCTGTGTAATGCTGCAATATCCTCACTAGCTGAATTAGACCTGCAGTGCAGTCATACTTCTGACTGCTATATTAGCTATATTCCCTAGTTCGCTGTCTGTCCTATGCCTCTCGAAATGCGCTGGCCAGTGAGTATGGGGATGAAAGACAAAAATCTCTCTCTGTTCACTCTCAGTTGATTTATTTTGTGCATGAGCATCCAAAGAGCTGACGAACAGACAGGGACAGCTGTGCTGCATGGTCAGCTCAGTTTTCTGCCTAATTATACAAGTCTGGGGCGGGCATTCATTTGCAAGTAGCACAGCTGTTTGAAGATGGTGCCACTGCTGGCTGTTTATTATTGCTCCTGTGATGAAGGTCATGGCTCCTCTGGGACTGTCACTGCAAAGAGGCCACAAGCATGAGAAGGTGGGCACGAGCTCTGCCCACGCACACTAGTAGTGGCACAAATAAGCTTCTCTCAGAGCAGAGATCTTCCACCTGAGCAGAGAAAAACAGGCTATGCAATAAAAAATAACACCAACATTACATAACTTTGAATGATCAAGTGATGTCAGACTTAACAGCTTTCAGACCCTGACCCAACAAAGCTATTATAATTCCCTGAATACCTGTGGAGTGCTTTCAGAGTCAAGTTCTGACATGTTATCCCATGGTGCCTGATAGTTTGCTTAATAGGGTTCAGTGAAAGAAAAAGGCTGTACAAAAGTTTTATGTTGTACTGTGCAGCCCTGTTGCATGACATGCAGTGAAGTGGAGGACTCAGGTGATGTCCTCATGGCCCATGGACCAGACAGTCATGGCAGAGCAAAGCCACCGCTGTGTCTGTGCATCCATTTCAGGCTCACAAAACCCAGAGAAATGAAGTGAGGCCTGTGAGAAGTGTTGGGGAAACTCAATGAAACCATATGGTTTGATGAGATGACACATCACAGCCTTACCAACTAATCAGCAGGCAGAGATCTGATCATGCTGGTGCATTCATCCCGTGATTGTCAGCACCCTGCAAACAGATCATCAAGTCTCTCTGATTCATGGGGGTGTGCTTTTATACCCGGCTCCACATTTGTCTGCCATAGGTGAGAGGGACCGCATTGAAAAACTTGCAGTAAGCCCTCGCTGAAGGCCCATTGTATGGTTCTTCAAGCACCTGAAAAGACAGTTGGAGTGATTCATTCCTCTGATAGCCCAGGCAAACCCCTGCAGACCTAGACTGGTTTCTTATTTCTCATGTATAACTGTAGTGGGTACAGACAGTAGAAAGGGCCTTCCATTTTAAATGTTTTTGATCTTTTGAAGATCAGTTCACATGGTCTAAACACTACAGGGGTTTCCAGCACAGCTTCACATGCAAGAAATTTTAAAGCACAAGAGTTATACAAGGGTGCTGGGAGGCCAGAGGGAGCAGCAACACTGGGCATCCTGGAGACAAAGTTTCTCAGTTCTCCCCATAAACGAAGAATAGAGGTTAAGAGGAGAGGGAGTTCCTCCCCAGGCCCAGAGCACATCCTGCCCCCACATCCTAACCCCTGTGGTGGCTCTGCTCTGGCTCCTTGGCCTTCCTAGGATCTCAGCAATAGGTCTTAAACATGGATATTGCATTGTGTCCTCTGGGACTGTGCTGGAACTGCCAATTTGAATCACTTTAAGCTCTCACAGTTATTTTACAAGTCCCAGGGTGAAATGTTTTACTACATTAGGAATCAATCAACTACTATTTTTCTTCTTGCAGTTTGGTGTGTATTTCTTCCCATGTTATATCCACATCTCTGTCTTTCATCAGTTGCCCATGGTTTTTGCTTCTACATATAGTTACCACTGGGGCTATCAATATTTGCTTTTAGTTTCTTTAATATGTGCACAAAGGACTCAAATTTAGTGTAATGATGATTACATATAACGAATGTAAACTTCACTCTACTTGGCTCAGTGCAAGAAAATGAGGGTAACATAAAGGTTTTAAAGTCATCAAGTCTGTCTTTATATTTGATACATAGGCTCCACTGAAGAATTTACATGCCAAAGGCCAAAAATTAAATACTTAAACCTCCCACTGAGCTGCCACCCTAAAGGTAGAACTGCCTACACTAGCTACCCCACTTTCATCCAGTAATTTTCTACATATCTAAGCCATATACCATAGAGGTACAATCTCACAAGTTTGTACCACTTTATGTCTTGGCCATAACAACCAATCCAACAAATAAAAAAGCACTGTAGGCATTGACAAACGGAGTGATCTTAATTGGTCTCAAAGTCTGGGCCTTATCATGGGCCCATATCTGGGCCTCAGTACTTCATGAGTGTAACTATGTGAGTGGGCCTTGCCCTGTATTCACTTTCTTCTTGATAGCTTATAAATGGAGTTGTTTCTATCTTGTGTAAAATGCTTGCATGCTCATTGTACCTGTCTCTTTCCTCTGTTTCAGTGTAAGCATCTCATGACTACCACCTCCCTCTCTTTTTAGTCCTGTCAATGTTAAATTAATTTCTCTAGGGATTCATATAGGTATGTATCTTGCTTATAAATAAGTTGGGTGACTGTCTACCCAGCAGACTGGAACCATAAATATACACTTCCCATCTGAAGCACTGTCATTTGTAGGACCTCTTGCTTAGCTGCTTACATCGGGTACCTAAGTTGAAAACTAAGCTGATCTAGATTTTCAATAAAATTCTGAAAGACAGCAAAATCATCCAAAGGAGAATTCTCACCTATGACGGACCAACAGACATGAGGGATCTGTACCTAGAGAGGGACTCAGCTTCCAACTCAGGTGCTTCTGTGTGGTGCCTGACTGGAAGGGACTGGTCGCAGCCTTGGCAGCGATGTATAAACACACAGAATGTCAGGGCAAGTCATTACTTCTTTCCAGGATGGTGAGTAATTACAGCTCTAGTGCCATCCCCTAGGTGCCCAATGGAAACAAACAGAAGCCAATGCATGGCTGTGCTCCCTCTGAATCACCAGCCACCACACAGCAAACAGCATTTTCCTCAAGCCTGAAAAAACGTGAATGCTGTTTTGCCAGCAAACCACTGCTTCAGCTGCCTTTAAAAGACAATCTCATCTTTGCTCCACTCCTCTACAGTGTTGTCTGCTGCAACATTTTCTTTTAATCTGTGATAACCTTTTGGCCTGAAGTCTTCATAGCAGAGAAAGAGATTACATGACCCTTAACTAGGACGTCTGGAAACAAGATCCTTGCACAGAGCAAGAGTTCCTGTCCTTGCCGCCTCTTTGGATCCCTCACCTAACAGAATTAAAATGTACCAGTGCCGATGGCAGGAAGAGTAGGTCATTGCCATATGCCAGCAAAGCTTTCTGGAGCAGTACTTTTCCCTTTTTACCAACAGTGGGAGTAAGAGTTCTTTCTCCCCTGCAGGAACCAAGAGGCAATGCTATGGTCATGCCTTATGATAGTTGTAGTTTGCACTCCAGTATCTCTGCTACTGTTGGAATACAGAAATTGCATCACTAAAAATACAAAAGTGCCAGGTTTTTGTTGTTTTTGTTGTTGAGTTTTAATTACTCCTGTCACACAACTTGAACAACTGCTATTTTTTTCGCTTAGGAATTAATTGCTGGTGTGATACTATATTAATAGGGTGTAGAAAACTGACTGTGACGTGTCAATGCATTAACAATTCATGGCTGAGTGATGCTGGGGTCAGAACTTCAGCTTTTGGGGGAACTCCACCCAGGCAGCTGAGACCATTCTGATTAGACATCCACATGGCAGGCCAACGGTTTGGTCTACCTGTGAGGCAGACAGCGCATATGTACAGAGACATGGGGGAAACAATAGCAGAGAGGACAGATCAGGATTGTAAATCATAGGATTGGTCTAATCTGTACCAAACTTTCTGTAGGCATCACGGTGAAGGAATCTCGGAGCTACAAAGAAAAATAATAGAGTAACATTCAAGGTGTTTACAAAGAGCTTCTCTGAGGGACAGCACTGGAAAAAATATGACATCAGTTTCCCAGAGAATGGTATGACTTCATTTAGGGAGAAGGGCTTTTTTTTTTTTTTTTTTTTCCAAAGAAAGACAACACTTCAAATGTTAATGATTCCTGGCTAATAATTGACAGGCAGATTAGTTGGACGAGGGGTGTCTGTACACTCATCTACAAGGCAATGGAGATGGTCTTTAATGCAAGAGTCTCAGTGAAATAAAGATTTTGCTCTTTGAATATACAAAGAGTTAGTTTTCTTTTCTGCTAACTCCACTGAGAGTGCTTGAAATTTCAGCTGCCAAGAAATATCAGCCCAGAGGTGTGGAGAAAAATTGTTGTGTTTTAAATCCATTTCCACAGTGTTTCTAATGAGTCTTTTTTAAAGGAATTTTATGAGTATGTGGAAATTTCAAGCAGTTTTTAAGAATAACATTCATGCTACTAGTGGGAAGCTGGTTTATTTTTTTTTGTAGAATAGCATAGTGGAGGTTGTACCCTGCATTTCCCAGGTTCTTCCGATTTGTTTCTGCTTAATCAATTTATTATATAGTTTGGTAAGGTTTTTCTAGAATACAGAACTAAGTACGACACAGCTGCTGATAAAGGCAGGCAACATGTACTGTGGCTGTGTTTGCTTTGAAACAAAAAAGGAAGGAACTTATGCTTTCTACTTTTTTCTCCTGAGGCCAGTGCAGAGAAGGCCCAGTTGCATAGCTGTAGCAGTCCTCAACAGAGCCAACAGGGTGTGAAATTCATGAGTACATTTATAGTCAGAAAATCCCATGCAGCTTGCAAATATGCTTGGTCTCATCCATAGAAGCAACCAGTGCTGGCCACCACGTTGTCTCTTCCAATCTGCCATACAGCTCTGGGGGGCAGGCATCACCAAAGGCGGCTCATGGGTGCAGAAGAAACCACTTGCTTGTTTGCAAGAGGCTACACTTAGCTCAGGGTATTACAATTGACAAGAGCCAACAACACACCACCACGAAGTAGGAAATAGGCAGAAGATATTTGTTTGCTTTACCACTCTCAAGGTAAAGTCAATCTAAAAACAATTCTTACTTCCATAAAGTCCATCTTCCCAAGACTTATTTGCTGTTATATTATAGGTTCAAATATATATATATATGTGTATATATAAATAAGGTCCAGACACCTATAAAGAAATCAGAATTGTTCTTATTATAGTTATGTTAAAAATAGAGCCCTTTCCTCTTCCATTGTTTCTGCCCACTCCTCCTTACCCTCAAGGCACGGAAAAGATGTCTTTATTCCCTTCTTTCTTATAGACACTTTTTCTTTAATATTGCTGGATTGTGTTCCTCCCTTCTGACCTTCTCCCTCTTCTGCATATTTTAATTCTGTTGCTGCTCTACAAGGCATTTAGGTATGTGCTTAACTCCAGGCCTGTCACTGCACTAGTTGTCCATAAATATGTGTTTAACATTTATCTTGCTGCATCAGACCTGGGACTCCCTCTGCCTTACTTCCTTTTTCTTTCTCTCTCCACACCCACAAAAAAATATATTTCTTTGCTCTGTCTCTGGGTTCTGCTTTTTTGCCTGGGTTTGGGTTTCACGTTTTCTTTATTTGCTTTAATATTATCTGCCTGTGTTCTTCTCTTCCCTCATATTTTTTCCCTGCCAATTTTATTTCTTACTTTTCTGCACTTTCTTCTTTTCTGCCACGCTCCATTGCCTCTCCTCTTCTGGTCTTTTGGTGCTTTTTCTGCTGAGTTCATTCCATTTGCCTCTCTGATTTTTCCCTATTGAACAGCTAAATTTGAAGGACTACAGGGATATCTTGTTTTCTACAATCTTTGATTTCACTAGAGCCTGCTACTATTGAAATCAACGGCAAGCCTCCTATATACTCCTAGGAGAGCTGGAAGGGATCCGAAATATTTGCTATTTGCCAAATCGTGGGAGTCTCTGAGTCCAAAGCTAGTCTGTTTACATCAGGATCAAATGCAGGCTCCAGTTTGAATCAGAACCATATGGTCTTCCCAAATTATGAATTTTCATAGTAAAATAATCTTCATAATGCAAACTGAAGGACAATAATGCCCCTGTTAAGCGCTGACTCAGCACCATTGGAAGGAGGAGGGTTACCCTGCTCTGGAATGAAGGCTGCAGGACGCAGCTCAGATGTGATGGACTGGGGCAGAGCAAAGGGGAGTCAGATGAAGAAAAGTTGTTCATGTTCAACAACAAAGTGCAGTTAGAAAATATTTCACAATGTCTGCCACCAGTTACTGAGTGAAACTCTATCTCTGCTGATGTCAGTAGCAAGCCTCCCATTGATTTCAGGCATCTGGAAGTTCACCTACCAAACACTCAGTTTGCTGTTGCGTGTACACGTTTTCCCACTGTGACACTCACTTTCTTAATGTGTTTTATTACTGTTGGAGTCTCTCAAAATATTCTGATAAATGTCAACTTAGTTAAAAAAAAAAAAAAATGCTGACTGCTTTGCTTTTACTCTGAAGATTGCTCTTATTTTTACAAATGCTCAGAAAACTCAGAGCAATTGGAACCCGATTTTCATCTTTGTTCACAGGGTTTTCATACCGGCTCTATCCCTTCTCTGGCTGAGGCAATGCTCCACTGGGCACAGATGCCTCCTTGTCGTGGGGACAGCCATATTTCTTCGGCTATTTGTAGAGAAATAACGTGTGATAAACCTGCCAGTGGTGGTAGCTGCCAGCCCTGGAGAGGTCTGGTGGCAGCAATGAGAGCATGGAGGTCCCTACTGCTGGGCTTGGCCTCCCCACAGCCTGCAGGGCAAGCCTGAGTTTGTGAACATTTTTATTGCCTGTAATTACAATCTGTGTTTTTAAAACTGTTACTCGATTTAAAAAGAAAGGAATCTGTTTTCCTAGCTGAAAGGGTGCCTGCTGTATGAATTATGGATGAAGAACCCCCTCCACATAGCCTGTACCCAGGACACAGTATAGGCACTATATTTAATTTCTTATTAGATCCTTTTTTCCTCTTTGCTCTCCCTCTTTTCTCGCAATGTCTTCATGTTGATTTTTCCTCTGCTCTACTTGTCACCCTGTAATAGCACTGGATTCTTTCTCTCCCTCCCGCTGGCCTTTTTTCCTTTCCACTCTCTCTCCCGAGCAGAAAGCAAACCCATTAACATTCCCACTTCCCCACCAACAAGCAAGCCTCCATCATGCCAGCATGCTTCAAGGGAGACAACAGGAGTTTGCCTCCCTTTGCTCTCCTGAAATCACAGGTGAGTGCGGCCCTTGCTTCTCCCTGATGGGTGCTTCTCCCTGTGCACAATGGACCAGGGAAGAGGATGCCCATTCATCCCTGCCCCAAGGGGATGACACACCCCAGGATAACGGGGAAAGCAGGGTGGTCAGCCTGTGGGGTGCACTGGAGGCCGTTTTCATGCCTGCCTCAAGGTACCAGAGGTGGACTGAGAGAGGGGACACACCCTGCTGGGGAGGGATGGGGTGCCCCATGCCAAATCTTATTCCTGCAGCCTGCTGTGGTGGGCACATCATGCCCAACTCCAGCTTGTTGGTGTTTCTCATTTCCCATGGGGAAGGTAAGCTGGTTCTCTGCCCAGCCCTCTCCTGACACCATGCCAGGCAGTGTGTCTGTGCTGAGGACATCTTCTCTGGGGAACCCTCAGTACAGCTGCTCCAGTGCCTTGGTCCTTCAGTGCAGCGTCAGCTTCTCCAGCAGCTTTAACTTTTGCACATTACTCCTCTTGCCCCAAAATCTGGGGCTTCCCATGGTGGCTCTTGGATGGCAGATCACCCAAGTCTCATTTCTGGCATCATATGAATGAATCTGTCAGTATATATGTGTGCCCCAGCAAGCTCCTTTACAAAGTAGTCATTTTTGAACTGCAAATGTCACCAACGCGGGGGCAAGGGGAGGAGCAGAGGACTTTATGTTGTGGTAGATAACAGGAAAGGGAGGTGGAGAAAAAATCTGTCTTCTCTCAGCCACTCTTAAAATCTCTCTCTCTGTTGTGAAGTTGTATTACAGATGTCTGTGTGGCCTCAAAGCCACCCTCTATCAGATCGTGCTCCACCAGGGACAGCCTCTGGCAGTCTGCAGGATACCTTAACTCTTCACCTCCCAGTCTTCAGAAATTTCACTTTCACTGAACCCAGCTTCATGGAAAGGCATGAAGCCTCTCTGTGTTTGATAAACCATATTTTCAGTTGCTAAATCCATTTACATTGACTAGCCAGTGGCTGGTAATGGCATATGTTCAAAAAGTGACCTAGGGATGAAAAATCACCTACAGGTCCCCCAGACTGCTTTCTCCAATTAAGTATGCATGCTCAGAGGTTTCAGAAAGAATTTTGGCAATGCCAGGTTCCTCAGTACTGATTTACAAATTACTGCTTCTTTATCATGCACTGAATTTTAACCCTCAGTCTCTCAGTTTTAAAGCTCATATGAACCCTATGCCAAAGCAGTCAAGAAGATAGACTTCAATTATTTCATTTTATGGAGGTTAAAAAGGTTCTTGTAAATGACTGATACAAATAACTGGAAACCCAGTTAAAACAACTGGATAACAGATGGCAAAGGAAAGTGGTTTACTGTAAAGTGTTGCACAGTAGAAGATCATTTACAAGAAGCAATTACACAAGCATCCCTAAGCATCCAAGATCCCATAAAAGGGTTGCTGAGGTGGAAGCACGATTTCAGTTGTGGATTTTTGTGCTTGAATGAAAATAAAATCTTTAAATTTTTTCCCCATTCTTAATTTTTTAGTTCCTTCCCTCTCCATGTCCCTTTATTACAAAAGGAGCATTAGTGCTTCACATCCTGTACAAGTGATGAAACTGGCCAGACAAACGCCCTCCAACAAAATCTTTTACAAAAAAGATTTTTTTTAATTCTTCATTCATTTAATTCTTATTTCCTAAAGGGTTTAAGATCATTTAAAGACCAAGAAAGACAATACGTGTCTTGTGGACATAAGCACTTTTAACAAATTAAACCACTGGAGAAATATAACATTTTTCTTCAGTATCATGACAGAAGACAGAAGCTGCATCATTCTGACATTTAGGAAACTAAATGTATATCTGTCTTTACCTTTTCAAGCCCTTTTCATTCACCCATCTAATTAATTTTGTATAGATGATAGTAGCATGACTTTCTTGTAGGATCTTGACATAGTGATGAGCTAATAAAACCAAAGCCTTTGCATGCTTGATATCTGCAGATCTTTGGAAAAAAAGCATTTCTAAAGTTAGCAAAGTCAATTCTGGCCTGTGTCTGCTGTTCTTCTAAGGATGGATATTTAGCAGTTCCTGCAGTTCCTAAGGCTCCCCTGGAAGAGAAGAGGAGGGAGGGGCAGGGAGCAGAAAATAAAAGCCTGGATTTTTTCACTAATTATCACAGTATCCATGGATTTTACTAATTAAGTTTGCCAGCCTGGCCACTGGTAGGAATACTGGATACTTTCTGCACTCACTAAATTATCTGCAGTCCTCTGATATGATTTTAGGAGAATCCCATTTGTGTCTAAGAGCCAGTATGAGCATGAAAGAAATTCAGCCCATTAACTAATATTTCCCACAGCCTGTCTATATCTCTCTAGCTGTCCCCAATTCCAAGTGCCGGGCACAGGCATCCCCTCAACAGCATCAGTAGGGTGAAGCTTCTCCTGTCCTGTAATTTGCAGGATCATTCTTGAATATATATGGCCCCATATGTCAGATTGCCCTCTTACCATTTATTTCCATTTGACACTGAACTCACAAGTACTGGATTAGGAGTGTGACAACCTGCCTGCTTCCTCACATATAAACTCATAACACAAGGTTTTCTCATACACGTATCTAATATGCATGTTGCACTTGGTCAGACCTCTACCAAGACTGCTGGGCAAAATGGCCCAAAACATGTCTCCAGAAGGGGGTTGGAATCTGTCCCATGTGAAGACATGCTGAGGCTCAGGCTGAGTACTTGCAAAGAGGTCCCTGTCTGTTGGGACATACCTAAGCCTATAAAATACAGGTGGCATCCCCAGGTGCTGGAATACCTCTCTCAGCTCAGAAGCATATGAGTGTAAAGTACATCAGCCTCAAGGCTGAGATTCAGAAGGCAGGAAGGGGTAAATGTAACAAAGAGGCACTATTCCTCCTGTCCCCAAGGTGAACTAAGTGCAGCTCAGGCACAGATGAGGGTCAAGGCTCTGCAGACCCAAAGCCAAACTACAGCACTTGGGCACAGTGCATACTACAGAGACGTAGACACCGATCTGACTTGCACTGCTGTAGGTCCTGACGACCTGCACTAGTTTCACTGGGGTGTTTTTTGTGTGTGTTGCATGGCTTTTATCAACCCCAGTATCAGCGTGGCACAAACCTACAAGCGTCAGATGAATTATTTCCTGTTGTACATCAGTGTTGATGAGATCAGAAGCAGGCTGGCTACCAAGCTGCTGCTGTCTTTGCATTGGCTGATAAGCCAGTACAAGTCCAAAAATTTTGCAGAATGAGCATTTTCTAAGCACCACATGGTCATTTTATAACACTGAACAATGCCTGAATTTTCTTCTTGTCCTCTCCTGCACATACACACACGCACATTTCCTACCCTGCCACAAGTGACTGATAGGCATGAAGCCCTAACCAAAATGTCACTGTTCTCATGGAGATAGTAAGAGATTCATTGCCTCCCGCTCTGGGACTAGAGACGCAGCTTCCTGGCCAGGACTATCAGCCCATGGCAGGAGCGATAGCAGCCCCAGTTCCCCCCTCACGAGCTGGAGTAACTGGGGCATGGCCAGGCTGTCCCAGCAAGAAGGTCTCCACGCACTGCTGAGCTGCAGCTATCTGCAGCATACATCAGTACACAACACTTAAGACAACATCCAACTTAATATTCAAAGCCACATGTACAGTCCAGGTTTCCTCCTGGGGTGGGAGTCGGAGAGAAAGATTTGACTGGCAAACAATTTACCCCAACCTAAGCCAAGTGTCCTGGACAGTTGAGACAAATCGTCCACGTTGACAACAGAGGGAGCTCGGATCAAAAGTTCAGGGGGGACATCTCCCTTCCAGACAGCTAGGTGGGAAAAGTCAATTCATGCCCACCACACTTTGCTCCAGAGACAGAACAAATGACATGTCCAAAAAAAAAAAAAAAAAGAATAAAGTTAAATGGAAAAATAGTATTTGCCAAGTTGGACTCTATTTAGGACAATGTTAGCTACCAACTACTGGCCAGGAGTGCTATGAACTTTGGAAGAACAGCTCCAGTTTTCATTTGAGAAATGAGCCAATTACAGTGTGTTCACTGAGCAGCGTTACAGAGCGGGAAGAGATGCTCAAAGGGTCCTGCAAACAGTCAGGTCACTGCAGTCCAGGGTGTCTGAATAATGTGTTGGTGCTCCTTAAATAGGCACCTTCTGTGACTGTCTTAGAAAGAGTTTACTGATAGGATTTTTTACTGAAGCAATGAGATTTATATGAAAAACTGAGCAAAGCCTGCAGAAAGATCTTTTCTGCACTCTGACATGATATCGCTACCAGCCTGAATTTTGTCTTCATTAGGTACCTGACACATCAAAGCCACAATTTCCTTGGTACTCAACAGGCAACTTATGTGATCCTAATAACATATCAGCAAGTGCTCAGTATTAAACATACATTATCTGCACAAAGACAGAAGGGAGGACTGAATGACCCCATTTTAATTAAGGGATCTTAACTAAGCCACTAATCCTGCACATTCCAGATGTTGGTTATGTGCCTAACTACCATCGTTTGGCCTACTCATTAAATTGCATCTACAGTTAATTGAGAGCAAAGCATTTCATCCAGAAAATTGCAGGCTCTATTAAAAAAAAAAAAAAAAAAAAAAAAAAAAAAAAAAAA
>VXBJ01005132.1:117269-129776 GCA_013400055.1 Nycticryphes semicollaris
AAAAACGAACCCAGGCTAAAGATGTGGTCCATAAGCAACAGCAGTTATTGTGTCTCAGTAGCAAACTATGATTTTTGTTAAAAAAGGGGAAAAGTTATGTTTTGCTGTGAACCTTAGTACCGGTAGCTCTGCACTATGGCACAAGGGTGATTCCCAGTCAAATATGAGAACGCAGTGTACCAGTCACTGTGCAAATATCCCTATACCAGATCATCTCTGCTGTAGCAAGCTCTCAGCCAGCTACAGTACAAGTCCTGGTTGCAGACCACAGAGCACTGGGCAGCAGTAAAATGGAAATGCTCCGGGTAACAAATGGGAGAGGAGCTTGGCATCTTTCAGTGAGGGTAAGGTACAAGTGTCCTCCTCCATCAGCAAGAAGAAGACAAACCCTTCTAATGCTGGCAGTAGACTTCCATCTCAGCCTGAAGGTGTGTATTTGTGCTTGATCTGTCGCACAAGGACCAAGATGGGGGGCTCTGCAGGGTGGCAAGGCAGCCCACGACCTCTCCCCTCTCCTGCAGAAAGGATCAGGACCTGGCCCTCCAGTCTCAGGGAGGGTAGAGTGTCTCAGCCCTCTGTCACCCTCAGGCTCAGCTCTTCTGCAGGGCTGTCATCCGAGCCTCTCCGAGTGCCAAATGAGTTCCTTCCTCCTCATTTGTCAGAAACACTGCAAATCCTTGACTGTGTAGCAAACACTGCCATTCTCTGAGTTCCTGATGACAGCCTGTGGAATCATCTGTCTTTGATAGAAAGAGGTTTGTGTTTGTGCTTTATGTATCTAATAGGATGAGAGCAAGAAGAGAGCTTGACTACTGAGTAATATAAAGCAGGTAACCAAATTTAGAACAGTTGTTCACAGTACAAGTATTTTTGGCAGCTTGCTCTTCCAGTGGAGATTCGCGAGCGCAGCTGTTAACATTTTCTCACCCACCTACACAGTCAGGACAGCCATCGTTGGGTTTCTTTTTGGTTGTTTTTTTTGGTTTTTTTTTTTAACAGGATGAATTGTATCCATTGGTAAAAGAAGTTTTACTGGAATCTGCTGCCTTCAGCAACTGGGCTCACAAGGGATTTGATAGGAAACCCCTCTTAAAGGAGCATGAGTCAGTTATGAAGGCTTTTTTTTTTTCTGCAAGCTGCACTGAAAGAGTTGGTAAGGAGTTTTCTATCCTTTACTTACATGAGCAAGCTAAGTTTCAAATAGCTCTCTAATGAGGAGTTTTTCAAGGTCATCTTTGTGCCTTGATTGTTTGAATATTTGGTCTCAGAGTTGCTTCACTGATCCCCTCTCTTCTCTCGACCTGATCACCCAGAGAAGCTGCCCATGATGAATTAAAAGCACGCAGTGCACTCCCCAAAGACTGTGAATGCAACAGTTGGTTGCACTTCACCCAGGAGTGGGAAAGAGGCTAAAACTGTGTGTCTCCTTCCTTCTTTACTTCAGGCCAGTATCTTGTCTGGAATAGGACCACTGTTTGCACTCTGTTAATGTTTCTCTCTGCCTCGATGCCCTCCTTTGGCCTCCTCAGGTGCTTCTGCATTGTTCAAAGTGTTGCCCAAATTGTCTAAGGGGAAAGTCTAAAGGTATGCAGAGATTAAATAATGTCCTACGTGGTGATGTTCTGATTTCACAAATATGTCTGTGAAGCAGTATAATAATTTTCCAGACTAGAGCATTTCCCTTAAAAAGACTTCAGATCAGTGGCCAAGATACATGCTTCTCCTGACTTTGAAGAAAGCATTCCAGGATTGCTTTGACATCCAAACCCCATCACTAACACAGAGGGCTTTTCTTACCTGCCACCCCAGTTAGTCACACAGACAGCCTGACTGCTCTTTGCTTCAGCTTTCGCACTCTCTAAAACCCCAAATGGGACATCTACTTTTCCCCACATATCATAAAGCACCTCAGAGCTACCAGAAAAACTGGAGTCCTGAGTGCTACACACTTCCTTGAGGTGAAGGATTATCTTCATACATGAGAAACTCAGCATTGGGTATGTGAAGTTCATCAGGAGTACAGGTTGCCAGTCAATGATGCCTTCATTTCCAGAGCAACAGACACAATGTGTCAAACACATTGATGGTCAAGTGTCTGACAGGGTTATTTCAGGAGTGAGTTCTGAGCTGATTTGTTGAAGAGCATCCATCCGTGCCACACAAGGAGCCTTTTGATGGAGCCCAGGAAAGCAATGCTTAGGCACCACCAGGCCTCTGATGTACACCAGCCCACCAGTCTGTGAAGCAAAATGCAGTACAGGACACCACCAGCCTAATCAAGAGGGAAAAGTAGCTTTTATAAGACAGTAGCTGCTCTCTGTGCAATTACAGCATTACATTTTGCAGACGGCCATTTCTGACTTTAAAGGAGGAACACAGAAAACATCGTATTGTCAGAATTGACGTACATAATAAAGCCTCAGTAAACCACAATGAAAATGAAACTCAGACTAAACATTTCCCATTCTGTGTGCATTCCCACAGAGGAAACACTCTCGCAAGACATGGAGAAGTGTTGTGACAGAAACATCTTACAGCATACCAGAGGACAACCTCTGAAAAAATAGAGTGGCTGAGCAAACAACAAGGTACTGGGTCTGGAAAAGGCAACATGGAGATGGGCCATGTGTAGACCATCCACCTGTCATGACAGCTGTAATCCCCTCTCCCTCTCTTCCTGCAGAACCACTCACTGAATGTGAAAGCAGAAAGGGCTGAGTACCCATCAGTGGGGGAAATGCCACCCATCATAACAGCCACATGCTGGGATTCCCCAAGTGGACATTTACACTGTAGTGATGATGTCGGGCTCCTCTTCAATTGTCGGACCTGCTCCCTTAAGGGAAATGAGCACAGCTATTTCCCTTTGACTACAGAATAACCAGGTAATAAGCCAGGCCACCAGGTGAATGAAATGGATTGCTGAAACCTGATGCAAACACCACAAACTTTCCCAGGCAGCTTGCAGTGCCTGGCTCTCTCCAGGGGACCATGCATGCTTGTTAGTATGGCCAGTGTTCACCCTGCTCTGTAACTGAGCAACCTGCAAAAATGTATGGCACATGGCTTCCTGAGTAGGGAGGAAAAAAATCCAGATCGTTTGGGGGAACCAAAGAAGATTTTGTGTTTTCTCATTTGCAGGAAAAACAATCAGCAGTAGCTGATCATAGGTGGTCAGGAGGAGATTTCCCCTCTAGACATGCACATACACACACACACACACATACAGCGTTATTCCACTGGCTATACAAGCTTGTAATGGAATAGCTGATCCTAAGAGGGCTGAAATACAGGGCTGGGGAGGAAAGGGGGGCAGTAAATAGCCGTTTACTGTACTATATTCACTTGTTCACATCTAAACTTGGCTTTAGGCTGGAGCACAGCTAGTGCTGGTGAGTCTTATCCCCTCCCAAGTCTGAACCTCTGAAATATTGACCACTGTTTTTTTCCTTACCACTGGGTGTGGAAAGACATTTCAACAAAATGTTCATGTCATCTGCAGAACTCAGGGTGGGAGTTTCACTTGCATGTTTTTTCTCCTAGTCATAAACAAACCTTAGACATACTTAGCTCAACTATTGACCCTCTTGATTTCATGAGTATAGCATTTCCATGGATGCTGCAGTCAGGCTGAACTGCCCAAGGGAAAGACACATATTTTTTAAGCCCTGTCTACCTTGGAGACATTGACAGTGCTAAGAACAAAGAGCTTATGATAACAGACTTGAAAAATGTTGCATATGGTTTCTTCCACTTCCAAAAACTGCAGGGCCAACTACCGGTTTAGTCTGAACCACTTCACCCTGTTCCTATTTTATGTCAGTGTGGGAAGTACTGAACAGAAATGTCTTTCTGTTACTGCCCTGTGATGTTCTGATGACCTTTCTACATCTTTGGGTTATTGCTCATATTGCTCACTGGGAAAAGGAGCTGTGAACCCATCAGATGCACTCAGAGCAGCAGCAGAGTATGATTCACTGTTTGAGTACTTTGGGGCTGGTCCTCAAAATGAGGAAGAAGTAAAAGCCAAGCCCATGTTTGGCCTGCAACCCACCGAGGGGCTAAAGGCACCTTGGGGCTGTTTCCCAACATAGTTCAGCTTATGTGGGATGGAAAGGTAGTGATGACTTAAATAATTCCTGTTTGTCTTGGCATTTGACCACTGAAGAAAAACATGCCTTAGCCATCATCACTACCAGTTACTGCAATGAAGGCACTGCTGATATCATTAGCAATTGCACGCACACATATTCACTGCCTTAAAGGTGAAACAGGGAGTCCTCACTGCATCCCTAGATGGCATGAGTTTTTTCACGCCACAGCTGTGATGCCTAGCCCTAAGTCCTCCAGGAGGGTTCATGATGCCCACAGCCAGAACAGGATCCTATTGGCAAAGGCTCCCAGATGACCACAATCCTTAGTGAGGTGCAGTCGTGAGAGGCAGGAATAAAAACTGGAGGTTTTGCAGAGTTTTCTGCCTCCCTCTGTGTATCAAAGAATAAGAAAGATCTAACGTTATTTCTGCCTGGACCCTTCTGGGACAAAGTCCACAGCACAGGCAATAAAATTCCTGTGCCAATAAAATCTGAGGGCATCATTCTGTCTTTGCCTTGGGCTTATCCTTGTGTAATATGGCTGTCTGCTCAACAGACAAAAATCAGGAAGTGAGACCAGACTTGGGCCGGTGCATTAGAGAAGAGTCAAATCTTGGTATAGGGTTTTTTAAGATAACTCACTGGAAGTCCATAGCCTTGTGCAAAGTCTTCTTTTTTTTGCCTTTTCCCCAATATTGGTACAGTTTTGAAGATAACATTTTTCAAAGTAAATAAAAAAGGAGAAGCAGACCAGGAAGTGCATGGGATATGGTATATCAAAAAGAGTTTTGCCTAGCAACTGCTATACACAGAGAATATTAAAACAGACGTTTTAACAGGAAGATCTTCGTCAATTGTAGTTTTTGCAAACATGTACTCGTACTCAACAGTGGCCTTGAGAAAAGCAGCTGATCTTAGAAAGCAAACTTTGAAATGAAATAAAACTTAAATGTGCATGTCCAAGGTAACAGAGAGAGAGAGAGCTGTGGCTTTCTTCCCCATGGAGGCATATTTTTTATTGTTGGAGACTTCTTAAAGAAGGCTTCGGTATGTCTGGATGCTAATTGTTGAGTTGTCTAGACGGTGATGATATTATTACCAAGTTATGCACAGATACTCACTTTGTCACTGTTTCCAGTGCTGCCTACACATATTGCTTCACTGAGTACTGTTGACATGTGCAAAAGCTCCCTAGATATTTATTTTTCTCATTTAGACAGAGATACGGCATGTTTTTGAAAACCATTATGCACTGAACCATTTCTAATGTTTGAAATGTCTTGTGGGTTAGAACTGAGGAATAATAAAGAGGATAAAAGGCATTGTGGCATAATTTGATGGGCTTGCTCCTGATACAGACCAAAGTACCTGGGAATAGAATGGGGAGATCTGAATATCTGCTGGATGTGTAGGACAATATTATCTGCTCCTATCTGCTCCAAATCTAGTATGATGCACTACTTGTCCCCATGGCTTATATTCAGCAAGACCTATACACATCTGGGGAAGAAAGAAAAGGAAAACCAAAATACATTCCAAGACCTGAAGAATGACTTTTGAATATATGGTACTCAGCTGGTCATTTAGGATGGTTTTCAAAGGCAAAACTGATGACATGCTGGAATCATACCATCATGCAGAAATGTGACCAGTGTGGAGTCACTGAGGAACCAGGGTACCTCACAGAGGACTAAAAAATCTCCAAGGCTCCACAAGTCAAGTCTGTGATCCTGAGTGCCACCTCCTATGCTGTGTTTGTCCATCATGATTCAAAGCACCTAATGCACGTGACTTAACCTGCTGCTATCTCTACAGGGCTTGTTGCCTCTCATGTCTCAGCTCAAATCATATACCAAACCTGGCATTTCTAAAACACTCTCTGGCATCTTTAGCATAGCTGACACCCAACAAAATGAATGAGTGCCCTGAAAACACATCAGACTGCAGCTTTCCTTCAAAGGGACAGCAGCCTCCCTGCTTCTCTGTGGCTAAAACGTTCACCTAAAGGGAGATCTGGGCTTAACACCCACCCTGTCTTGGGAGGGTTCAAATGTACATCTCTGCTTCCCAAAAAGATTCTCAACCAAAACTACAGGCTTTTGAGAAAAAGGACCTGCTTGTGCCCTTCTCTCTGGAGTTGAGCCACTTGGCCATACAGAGCTGTAGCCAAAGAAGGAGGGCAAACAGGAGCTGGTAACCCAACAATACAGGCACCAGAGAAAGGGAAGCTCGATTCCTATTCCCTGTTCCCAGGCAATTTCTGCATTGTGCATCCTTTCTACAGGAATCTAAACTCAGTGCTAAACCCTTGCTAAAGGAACATCCTAACCACCAGGAGTCATTATCCTTCTTGCTAGCTCTTCCTGACTCAATGAATCTCAACATTTCTTTTTGCTTTGCAGTGAATCAGTTTGCAGAAGAAATCTCTCCCTCCAGAGAGTCAGGAGACGTGAGCAAGGTGGGAGTTTGGGAATGTCAATACATTAACTGCAGTGGATCCCTGTCTGAGCCACCCTGCTCTCCCATGTGGCATACTGGTATTGTAGGGGCCAAATGTAGAATTTTAGTTCCTTCCTGTACATGGGACGCTACAGTATTTTATAGCTCATATTAGTGTCCATGTCAACATTATGGTTTCTGTGTGATTTCATTGAGGCACAGACTCACTGAGGTTGAATGGAAGACTGTCTTGTTCTACACCCCTGGTCAAGCAGGGTCAGTTAGAGCAGGTTGCTCAGGACCATGTCCAGCCCAGTTTTAAGCATCTCCAGGGATGCACCTCAAAATATGAGCACCCTGTGCCAGTGTTTGACAGAAAAAATAAATTGTTATGCTTAATCAGAATTTCTTGTGTTTCAGTTTGTGCCCATTGCCTCTTGTCCTATCACTGGGTACCACTGGAAAGAGACAGGCTCCACCTTCTTTACACCCTCCTTTCAGGTATATACACATGCAGATAAGATAACTCTGAGCTTTCCTCTTTTCCAGTCTGAACATACTCAGCTCTCTAAGACTCTTCTTGTATGGTAGATGATTCAGTCCCTTAAGCATCTTTGAGGCCCTTCAGTGGACTTGCTGTAATGTCCCCCTGTTTCTCATGTACGGGGAACCCTGACTGGACACAACAAATACTGATGTGACCTCATCAGTACTGAGTTGAGAGGAAAGGTCACTTTCCTCAACCTGCTGGACACATTCTTGCCTGATGCATCCCAGGATGTTGGCATAAGGGTGTACAGAATTGCTTGCTCATGTTCAATTTGTTGCCCTGGACCTGGAGTCCTCCTCTGCAAAGGTGCTTTTCAGATGGCTGGCCTTCAGCCTGTACTGATGCTTGCAGTTATTCCCTTTCAAGTGCACGAACTGGCACTTTGCATTGTTGAAATTCTTGACATTTATTTCTTGATGTGCAGCCTGTCTAGGTCCCTCTGAATGGCAGCAGAACCATCTGGTGCATCAACCAAGCTTCCCAGCTCTGTATTGTGTGCAGACTTCCCGAGGGTGCATTCTGCCCCATTGTCCAGGTCACTAATGGAGAAATTAAATAGTACTGGCCTCAGTATGGATCCCTGGGGTACAGCAGTAGTGATTTGCCTTCTGCTGGACTTAATGCCACTGATCACAGTCCCTTAAACCCAGTTGTTGAGCCATCTCAATGAGCCAGTGAATTGTTCAAACCTCCTCACTTTCCATTAGCTTGTCTATACTTATCAGTTTGCCTGTGAGGATGCTATTTGATCCAGTGCCAAAGGCCTCACCAAAGTCAATTTAAATTATATCTCCTGCTGTCCTCCCCCCAACATGCTATTCCTTCCATCACCAAAGGATACCAAGTTGGTGAAGCATATTTCGCCTTTGTAAATCTATGGTGAGTTCTGGGAGGATCCATGTTTTGAAGACTGAGAGGAACTCAGGTGCGAGGAGTACAGTGTTCTGATGGTACTGTTACAGCACGAGTATAGGCAGTTTTTGTAACACAGTGGCAAGTTCAACAGCTTTGATTGTAAAGATTTATCTTGAACTTTCTTATTTTAAGTCCCGCTGCAAGTGTAGCAGGACTTCTACACCTACTTCAAAGGTACCCAGTGCCCTGGCTTTCTTTTTAGATAACTGTGCGACCAATGAAGAAAACTAGTTATAAAACAGCAGATTCAATCCATCCACTGCTGAACTGTAAAAGTTGGCTAGGTAAAAAAGACCTTATGTATGCTATACAACCCTTTAGATTTGTGGGACTGACTGGAGAAAGCTTAGGGGTCCATATAGAAGTAATTGTTAAAAAATAGTATAATAAATTATTTCTTATTTAGGCAATTTACATACACATACATCATCAGAGGAATTAGAAAAGACAGCTTCCCTTTAGACCATCACGGTATGTGATGATGTTTCAATGTCTACTGGATGCTTGTCTGTTTTGATTGTTTTGTCTGTCAAACTCACATTGACTTGGGTATGAGGATGTCTCACAGACAAAAAACCCAATGGAGAAAAAAATGTTTATTTTCTTACAAAATAATAGGTATGAAAGAAGAGGATTTGTGCTGTTCTGTATGTTTTTAAATAAAGATATTGCCTGATCTTTAACAGCTTTTAGTACGGCATAGTCAGATATCTATCAGGAATAGTTTATGCATACTTTTGAGGCAGAAGAGGTCCAAGCTCTTCAGTCCCAAAGACTTCCTGAGATACCAGCTCTACTTTCTCCTGTGTAACTGGGTCAGAACACAGACTGAAAGAGGCTATCACCAATCAGTCATGGCATACACTTAAGTACCTCTTAAGTGTAGTACCAGTTATTTTTCATGTGCAGTTCTTGAGGATCACAGTCCTTTGGTCTTTTGAGTTATCCAGCAGACAGTGACAAACTTACTCAAAATGAGCTTGTGGATTCCTTTTAAGGAGAGTCTTTAGTAATTGTCTATGGCACAGAAAAGCAATTTCATTTTTTGAACCAATGAACTCCCAAATAAACATGCATATGCAGTGTTTCCAGAAATATTTCTCAAATGACTCTTACCCTCTCATCCTATTCTTTTTAGGTGTTCTGCAAAAGACAGTCCTGAGTCATGGATGCAGAGCTGTGTCACTTGCCCTTGGCTAGTCAGATCTTAATTCTGGAACACCTTCAACCTGAGGAAGGTTTTACAGGAGAAAGTCTACTCCTGAGTACACAGCAGCGGTGTCAGTATCTTCCTCACCTTCTCTTGCAGTCCAGCTCTCCACCTCTTTGCTTGTTGGGCACTCATTTTGCAAGAGAAGGGCTGGATGCTGCAGAGAGGGGAGGAGGCAGCAACAAACCTGGTGCTTAAAGCACTAAAGCACCCTTTGCATAACCATGTCCATGTTTGCATAACCTGGGCTGCAAAGGTGGGGCTGTGTGAGCCAACTCTTGCTAGAGAACAACTAACAACAACACTGCAGAGCCTTAGCAAGCAATCGCTTGTCAGTTGAGGTTACAGTAACCTATGCAAGTCACTTGGTACTGCAGTGACAGTGTGCACACGTTATGACACTTCAGCTGGCAGGCCATAAGGCTTTCGGTTGCTACCATTTGATCTTTTGCAATTTGCAGTGGTTAATAGTTGCATTGGTGAAGTGAAGGAGCCCAGCTTCCCTGCTGGGTCTGCAGGCTAACAGAAATGGAATAACAATGCAGGAGATGATGCATTTTATTGCACTAAGAATTAACTGTAACTCTATACCAATATGCTGAACAGGCACAGGATTTTTTACTTTTCAAAACAGAATTAGACTTGAAGAGTTCAAGAAGGATGCACTCACTGAAGGAGATAACAGAAGTCTGGCTTTCATGATTGCTCTGTTTGCTGATCTAAGTACACAGAAAGTGACCATCTGTCCCTTTTCATAAAAAGGAGAAATTGATACTTTTCTCCATGAGTGGCAAAGAGATGATGTTGGTTGGGTTTTTTTCAGTAGATGGTCCCCACAAGAGCATTAAGTCACATCCTGTTCAGAAATTGGGACCTTGAAGCTGTGGTTACAAAACTGAATCATAAGCTCCACTTTACTAACATTCTCCCTATTTTTATGTGGGATTTTTTCTCTAGTCATTTTCATTTCCCCTTTTCCCTTGCTATTTCCTTCCTTACACCAAGCATGCAAAGGTTGTTACTCGATACCAGAGGAGCGCAGAATTATGCCAGTGCTATTCCTAATGCTGCATTCAGCACGCAAGAGTGGGACACATATTTGATGGGAATAAGAGGAAAAAGACCTTCACCCTCCCTCCTCAGCCCTGCTGAAAGCCATGTTTGATGCTGAATAAAGCTGATAGCATGACTGGTGTGAGTTGAAACGAGCTGCTAAATCTTTAATTTTTGTCCGCTCTGGATAAATTATAAATTACATCATCATTTGAGGAAAGTACATGAAATTTAGGCAAGTCTCTGTGTGACCTGGTGGCTCAGGGCCTGGGATCTGGTTTCTGGCTGGGCTGTTGATAATGGAGGAGGTGCTTTGTCTTTGCCTGCATACCTCCACGCACCCTTACCCTGCCTGGGACTTCACCATGCAACCAATCTCCTTGCCCTGCCGGCTTAGGCACTGAGGGCACCTCTCTGATGGGGCTCCCAAGAGGGGGTGCCACTGATGGGTTTTAATACTTTACACGCTTGTGTTTCTCTCCACGCCAGCAAGGCAGTTAGCTCATCTGCCTGTCACAAAAGAGTGCTTGGCCCCCAAGAGGAGGCTTTGCATCTCTATACACCTGCATCTCCATATACCCTTTTCAGTGACACAGGTATCAAATCTGACAAGCACAAACCCCTCTTTTTATCTAAAACAAGTAGACACAGCGTATCTTTTTCATATAGACTGTGCTCCCTGGTGAATAAGACCCAGTGAGAGGAGTCAGAGCAAGACGAAGGTCCCTTAGCTTGCTAGCTTCCTAACTGTGGGAAGTGTCTGACCCGAGTGTTTCCTGTCTTTACAGGAACCACAAAAACATAGAAATTAAAGAAATGGCTTATTGTACTCAGCTCATCAAAATATTGAAAGTTGCAGTACCCTATTACCTCACTGACAGTCTCCCTCTCTTCTCTCTCTTGTTTGCAGCAGTCTGATGCAGAAGTAACCCCTGAGCTTTGGCAGAGGGAAACTGGAGCGAGGGGAGTCAGCCCCACAAGAGATGGCTTCACCATCACCCCGTTTGTCCATCTGGATCAAAGCCATGACAAACTCCACCACCCATCCCAATAAGACTCACAGTCAAATTCAGCAAATTATAGGGAGGCAGCCAGGCACCACAGAACAGGAACTGGGAATTTATATTTTAGATTTGTACTTTTCTTTCTTTTTTATAGATATCCAGATGAATATGTTATAGTGGTAAATCTCCTGTAATCACACGCAGAACAAAGGGAAAATATCAGAATACTGTAGAAAAAATAGAGAAATCCACTCTTAAGTGTCTCATCTTCTCATAAAATATGGCATCGACCTAAGGAGGTCTGAACTACTCTAAATTTGGAAAAAAGCATAGATGTAAAATTGTGTAAATAGGAGTAGGAGAATGTGAGGTTACTGTATTCGTCGATTTCAGCATGGTATCCTCAAGAAAAAAGAGACAAGCATTTCTTTGCTGTGAAGCACATTAAAAAAATCAAATCTTCCATTGTAATATTAATTTAATACATTAGGAATATTTTATTATGGACTCATTGCTGTTATTTTTTTGTTAGTTTGGAATCCATGCAGTCTTGACGTCAATCAGAATTTTGTTCAGAGAGTAAACGAGACTAGAAATTACTCTCTGGTGCCTGGTTTATTGCATTAGAGTGTTCAGGTTAGGAAAGACTGTGTTTGAATATTAAGAATATTTTCCAAATGTGTTAAGAATAGTTGTATCAACAGCACTGCCGGCTAGTGTTAAAATCTTGTGGTTAGAAGCAATTGGATGGTTTGTGACTAGTTTGTTCCTCCCATGTGCCATGTATGCAAAGGTATTCTCATCTCATCATTCATTTTTTACAGTGGTTTATTTTGTGGTTGAGCTTACTCAGTTTCAAAGAGCAGAGCAGACTTTTTCTAAGGTTGACCCTTCTCTGGCCTTTTTTTTTTTTTTTTCTCATTAAAATACTGGGGAAAATGAGAAGGAATCAGGATTGAACAACATCAGCAGAATACGGATGTTTTAGAGTAAATGTAAATGATACTAAAATGAATATAATGACAAGTTCACAAAATAAGGGTTCCAAAATTGGAAAATGCCAGAACTTGCTCTGGTAAGATTAAGTTAACCTGCATTGCATATCAGCAATGAGATGTGGTATGATCTTGATTAAAAAGGACAACACACAAATATTTCTGATTATAAGGAAGGAAAAAAAAATTTTGCAAATGAAACATATCCATAATAATTTTCCCACTAGAGATTAGATTTATGGAGGTG